>CAIGQV010019070.1:19919096-19930181 GCA_903798115.1 Danio jaintianensis | reverse complement strand
ACACACACACACACACACACACACACACACACACACACACACACACACATGCACACGCACACAGAAATCGCCACATACACCACATTATTTCAAATTTGTTGTGAATTTGCCTTGATTAGGGACAAAGAACTAGTTTGTATGAGTATTTTTAATTATTTTTCACCTTATATTAACATTTAAAAAAAACATTATGACCTTAAAACTATTGGACACTACTGTGTAGATATTTTAAAAAGTAGACACAAATGACAAAAGTTCTAATTTTATGTCAAGGGTCTGATTTGAGTGCTTGAAGTCTCATCTGAGAATGCATTATAATGAAACCAGTCACTTGTCATCTTTCATTTAAACGCAGGGTTTCTTTTCTTTTGACTGTCATGCCGGGAAAATGCTTGAAACAACCTGAAGCTTGCTTTCTTCTAGAGAGCCCTTGTGTATTGTTGTCTTTATTTGAAATAAACAAAAAGAAAATATGCTGTAGGTTGGAGGGGGAATTTCCAGTATCTTTACGCTGGTTTCTGTCACTCCTGTACATTCAAGAACTCTAATTAACCAAATGTATTTACAAAGAATTTTTTTTTTTATAATGGCAAAGCAAGACCTAGGCTTCGAAATTACTTAACTTCCTGTTTATTTTCCTTAGGAATTTTAGCCCTTTAATCTGAAGATGTCAAGATTTGCACATAGTAATGAAAGATTAAAAGAAACTGAGGGGGATTCTCTGAACTTTTCACCCAGTTTAAGTAATGAGTCACAGCGTATGGCTTTGACAGGCAGAGCATGTCTCAAAATCCTGCATAGAAAAATTATTTTAAGAAATATAGTTACATTCTCAAAATAAAAGTCCCTAAGGAGTAAGTCTTAAAATGATAGTTCACACAAAAATGTAAATTCTGTCATCATTTATGTACTCTTGTTTTTTCTGTTGAACAAAAAAGATGATATTTTGAAGAATGTTGGAAACCTGTAACCATTGAAAAACAAGTAACAGGGAAGTCAGTTGTTACAGGTTTCCAACATTCTTCAAAATATCTTCTTTTGTGTTCAGCAGAACATAAAAACTCAAATTGGTTTGGAACAAGTTGAGGATGATTAAATGTTAACAGATTTTTTATTTTTGGGTGAACTATCCCTTTAACAGTTATACTCTTGAAATTAGCTGTCCGACGGGTTTACTGCAAAAGTGAGCCAAAATTTCCTGTAGATTGACATCCAATTAGGAAATGTTCAATGATTTATCATAAATATAAAGTTAAACAGGAGTTTTGCTTTCAGCTCAACACAATAAACATCACGTGCTATTCTTATTATAATCAAACAAATAGCAGGAAAAGGTGTACAGCACGTGTGCTTTTGCTTTCGTTTTGTCCTGTCGGCTTCACATCTGTGTTTAATGGCATTCTGGTCTGTTCTAAAAAAAGATCAGATTCTATCACATACAGTACAGACCTTTATTGACCCAGACCTCCAGGAATGTTTCCTAGGCACTTTTTTTGTGAACATTTCAAATAGGCCAGCCTTTTCTCGGAAAGGGCAAAAATGGCCTGGTTTATGATGATTACATCAACAGCATTTATATTTAGAGGAATGCTTGCAGTATCAAACTCAAAACAGGAAAATGCCAGACTGTATTTGATCCAAAAGATTGAAATGTTAGTTTTGGAAAGCAGATGTGAGCTCAGTTCAGATATGTTTGTATAAGGAATATGAGATAAAGCACTGATAACAGAACTGGTAGTTAGTCTCAACTGTTAGTCATTGCACCAAAAAAAAAATCAGTAACTTTTACAGACAGCCGGGTTACATTTAACATGTAGCATGCAACCCCATGGGTTTTTGTGAAAAGGAAATTAGATCACTTCTTGCACGTTTCACCACACTTTTTTTTTTCATAATTATTTTTTTGGGGTTTTCACCTTTATTGGATAGGACAGTAGAGAGAATTGACAGGAAAGTGTGGGGAGCAGAGAGAGGGGAAAGATCGGCATAGGACCTCAAGGCGGGAATCGAACTCAGGTCGCCATGAGCACCGGAGTGCATGTGTCGATGCACTTTCCACTACGCCATTGGCACCGACACGTTTCACCAAACTTTTAAAGTAAAATCTATAGTGAGTGGTGTAAAATATAATGGAATTTTTTGCTGTTATAGTTTCAGTTTGTAAAACAGGTGATAAGTTAAAGTTAATGCTTTTCTGGTTGTTGTTTTTTTTAAAGGACACTATATACTGTATAACTGCAGGTTAATGTTTATATACTGCCCACCCTATACACAACTCCTTAACTTTTCAGATTTTGACTGTAATGTAAAGATGTGCACCTTTTGTGAAGCTGCTTTGGAAAGATAATTATTGTGAAAAGCACTATACAAGTAAACTTAAATTGAATTGAAATGAAGTTTAATAATAACAAACCATCTCCACTTAACTTCACCCTTAAATCTATTTGTTCAAATCTATTTGTATTTTATTGTATATAGGAACGGTGGTGAGTTACAGTCTGCTCTGCAATAATAATTTGCATGAAAATATGTTGGTGGTGTTTTATACCAGTAGTGTTTGTTACGGTTAAAGCCTTAATGAAATGATATGGAATTGGGTATCATTTCCGATTTCCTGCCTGTGTGGGTGTGTGATAGAAGACTAGATAAGCATCTTTCCTGGCATAGCCACCCACTTTTAGCCATCCATCAATCACATATTGAACCACCCTTTTGTTCATCCAGTAGAATTAACAATGGGGAAAAAACACCACTCTGCTATCAGTTTGTCTCAGACTGGGACTAAGTTATCTATAGATAGAGATCTGCTATTGCTGTACCAGTTCCCTGTTATGAATGTTGTATCACTACTGTTGACATTGCATTTGCTTTTCAAAACACTATACGCATGTCTCTTTTACTAATGCTAATGTATATACCTCACACACTCACAATAAGAGCAAAGAAGATCATCAGAAACTATTATTAGGTCAGTTTACTGGTTTAACACTAATATTTATATCAACCTTGATTGTATGGTTAATGGAATAGTTCACCAAGACTTAATTAGTTCACTCAAAAATGAAAAATCTGAATCATTAACTCTTCCTTTATTTTTTCCAAACCTGCTTGAGTTTCTTTCTTCTGTTGAACCCAAAACAAGTTATTTAGTCAATGGTACTGTTTTTATTAACAATATATCGTCTCTTGGTTGCAACCTTTTTACATATTTGAGTGAACTATCCCTTTAAAAAGGAGTTTGATTTCAAATGGTAGCAAAGAAATGCTTGTCTGTCTCATGATTATTTTCTAATATAGTTTGAAATTCATTATCACTTGGATATCAATAAAAAAACATATTAGTCTGATGCTATCAGATTTATCTAATGTCTGTTTTGTAATTTGAATTGTATAATTGCTGATTTAACCAGCCATCATGCAGGTCAAAGTACACAGATAATACTGCATGTACTGAAGTCTATCATATTGATTACAGACATAATACACTCTGCAATATAGACAACAACAAAGCCAGGACTTTTAGTCATACTTGGCATCAATGAACTTCTGCTGAGTGAGTCATGACTATACTTTAATGTCAACTGTGTACTTTCGCTTTCATTACTTCACGACACTTTCATTCAGAATCCAACGACTAGCTTATGGCTTAATGTCAAGAGAAAAAAAAGATATCTTGGATAATTAACCAGACGTTTACAATAAATCAGCCTTGAATATATAACACAATGCTTTGATAAAGCCCTCCCCACCGAGCAAGACTGCTGTGTTTGTTGGAGAATAATACCAGGAAGCTGCAGATTACATATGTCACTAAATGTATCTCCCACTGGATATGTAAGCAGCAAATAAACACGATTAAATTTGAAAATGTAGTCTGTAGAAGCCATTTGTTCAGATCTCACGTGTCAATGTAATTGGCTTTAATGGCATAATTCAACTTTCTCAGAAACGACCATGGTATTGAGTGCGGAAGAGAGCAATGGTCATTAACTCCCCCACCTGCAATCCCTGCCATATCTGAAACTCAAACCCAAATCACAAGTCTGACTCTAAAACCATTAGGCCAAGAGTGTAGTCTTATAATTACTTTGGAACAACTAACTTCTCCTGCTATATGGCTGAAAGGGACATTTCTTTGGCTTTAATCTGGGCAAAATGTTGTTGGAGGGTTTCAGAATCTTGCAAAGTCAGAGAAAATTGGAAAGTTGGGCTTCCCTGTAAAAGGAATGGTTCAAATAAAATGAAAATTACCCCATAATTTACACACCCTTAAGCCATCCTCATTGTATATGACTTTCTTCTGTCAGACGATCACAGTCAGGGTATTTTTTTAATTGTATCCTCTTCTATGTTGTATAATGGTGTTGAGTGGTGACCTTTTTGTAAGTTTGTAAATCTGTCTTCAAACTAACTCATCCTCCAACCAAGGGGTTAATGCATGTCTCACGAAGTGGATTGATGTGATTTTAAAACAAAAATGTTTAACTTTTTATATTATAAACTGAAATCACTGCCGATCGTGCATTCTAGACAATTTCTTGGCTGACCTCTGACTCAACTTATGATGATGACTTAAAGGAAAAGTTTGACACCCTTGACTCATTTCAAACCTGTATGAGCTTTTTTTTTGTTCTGTTGAACACAAAAGAAGATATATTGAAGAATGTTGGAAACCTGTAACCACTGACTTCCATAGTATTTTTATAGTATTTGTTTTTCCTATGGATGTCAAAACAGGTTTACAACATTCTTCAAAATATCTTCTGTGTTCATCAGAAAAAAGGAACAAGTCAAGGGTTTCTTTTTGAAACATTCATAGTGGAAAATAGAGGAAACAGCATACAAGGGAATAACATTTTTAACTACTCCAACTTTGTCTGAAAAAGGAAAGTTATATACAACGTGGATGGCTTGTGGGTAAGTAAATTATGGTGTAATTTTCATTTTGGAGATAATTATTTCTTTAAATATATGTAAGTATATTGGCCTATACAGTATATCTGTATTTGAGCATCATGCTCAAGTATTTGGTTGCTTCATAAAAGTCAATCAAGCAGGACTGTGTAAAGTTAATAATTCTTCAATCTTTAATGAATTCATCTTCTCTATAAAAAAATTAACTCCCCTAGCATATTCCTTGCATAGTTTGCTGATGGTTGTGCAGGTCATGTAAGAACTTCACCAAATCATAAAACATCCAGTTTTTGTATTTGCATGTTTTGTTTATTGTAAAATTAACGTTATTAATGTCATTAGTCATGCTTGTGTTAGATGATCAAATCCCCACAAGGAAAAACACTAGGATTCATCCCTGCAGGGGAAACTAAACAGTGTTTAGATTACACTGCTACTGGTGCATGAATGTGTGTATGCAGTTCAGTCTTGTTTGGATTTGCCCTACAGAATGCAGAGCTGCATATTTTTATGATAGGAGACATGAGCTCAGAACTCAAACACTATAAACAAAGCACACGCTTTTTCGTAGATTAAACTAATGCTTTGAAGTCCTATCACAATTGACTTTGAATGTGCATATATTTTTATTATCAATATTATATTAGTAGCAAAGGCCCTGTTGCTACAGGTCATTTTAGAGTGTAAAAATAACATTAGTATTACAAACTTGTTAACATGCACTGGAATGCTCGCCTTTGTCCTGAATTATGGTATATTTACACACAACTGGCAGATCACTGATTACTGGTTTTCTAAAGATATTTGACATCAAACATGATCACAGGACACCATTCAAAACATTCTCACCATTAGCACACCCAATGCTCTGTCTCATTATCTACAGCCCTCTGGTGTATTTCAGCAAGCATCCTGTTTTCCCTGTGTGTACAAGTTAAACAGGAGGGCAGGAAACTGGCAGACTGAGTCTTAATTCTTCACTTTAGTGGGCCTGAATGAGAGATGGCACAAGGCCAACCCATCAGCAGCAGACGCCTGGACCATTTTTCCAAAAGCACATTCCCTGAATTCTTCCCATTATTTTTGCAAAAATGAGTAACTGCACGGGAGGCCGATGAACGTGGACGAGGTCCAAAAGGCGATAATTTGGAGTAGCGATTAGTGCTGACAATAGTCAAGGAGTATGTCAATATTAAACTATGTTTCGTAATAAAACTGTTGTAAATAAACATAGAAAATGAGAAGAAAATGCAATAAAACTTCACTGTGGTCTTATCAGCAGGAGCGATTTGTCCTTTTGTCCTCAGCACTGATTTGTCCGGTCAGTTGTCACATACCATTGTATCAGTCATCTGATTGCTGGGAAAACTGCAAAACCGGAGTCTGTCTTCTGAAAAGCACACAAGTAAAATGAAATTAAATGTAAAGCATTTGAAAGAATAATAAGTGTGATTTAAAAATGCATTACATTTTATTTAATAGCTAATTGTAGAATAATATAAACTATTATAATTCTCTCTTACACAGCAAGGAGGTCGCTGGTTCAAGCCTCAGCTGGGTCAGTTGGTGTTTCTGTGTGGAGTTTGCATGTTCTCCCTGTGTTTGCGTGGGTTTCCTCTGGGTGCTCCGGTTTCCTGTCCAAAAACATGTGGTATAGGTGAATTGGGTAAGCTAAATTGCCCGTAGTGTATGTGTGTGAATGGGTGTGTATAGATGTTTCCCAGTGATGGGTTGCAGCTGGAAGGGCATCCGCTGCGCAAAACATATGCTGGATAAGTTGGTTCATTCCGCTGTGACGACCCCAGATTGATAAAGGGACTAAGCCGAAAAGAAAATGAATGAATGAATGAATTCTCTCTTATGAAAAAGTACCTTGGTTTACCTGCATGGGAAAAAACGTCTAAAGCATGTTTTTCTTAGTTAACATTAATTTTGACTTTTTGGGACGTTTTGGGATTTTATTAGTAATATTTTTGTTTTTAATTTAAATCTAAGTTATTTCGTGCCTTAATTGTATTGTTATTTATGCATTTATCACTTTTATAATCGAGCCTTCTTAAAGGGGTGGTCCACTACGATATCATATTTTAAACTTTAATTCATGTGTAATGTAGCTGTGTGAACATAAACAACATCTCTGAATGTAAGACGCTCAAAGTTCAATGCAAAGGGAGACATTGGCTTTTACAGAGTTAGCTTAGCAAAGCCTACAGTGAACACACTTTGGGGACTACAAAAAAATACATCCGTGCTGATGCGATCACAAGGGTTTTCGGTTACACGCATTTACAGCGCACACACACCCTGCGCAGCAAAGGGGCGTGGCAGAGGCGCTGTAATATTACAGCAGAGAAAGCTAAAATGCCGTCCAAACGCTGCTATTTCCACAGAGCTTTTTCTGTTTCTGTATTTGGGCTTCTAAAGGACATGACACAAAGACAGAAGTGCTTACAGTTTAATTTTAATGTTCCAGAGAATTATAAAAATATATATAGCAAGCATTTGACAAAGGAGAACTTCCAGAATCTCTCCCAGTTCAGTGCTGGCTTCAGCTGAAACTCCTCAAAGGAGCAGCTCCAACAAGCAGAAGCTGTGGATTGTGAGCCACAACCTGTAAGTATTTTTATTTGTTCAAATTGATCTATGACATGCACAGTGTCTAGCGTTAACGGTATGTTGTAGCAAGGATGTAAACAACAGGAAATGCTGTTTGGCACCGCTAACAATTTAGCTACAAATTCATATTTATCAGTCAAACCGCTGTAAACACCCACAATCTTCAGCAGCGCTGCAGTGTCTCTCTATGCGGCTGCGTTCCCTTCGTTATACATCTCAGATAATAAAATTGCAAAACATATGTGAACATTTCATATTACTTTAACATGTGAAAAGTAATGTATGTGTATGTGAATGTAATGTACATATTATGTGAAAGATATGTAACGCGTTGAGTTGAGAAAAAAAATACATTATAACTTGCCTTACTCTTGTTCCAGCAGAAAAATCAATCAAAGCTCACAAGGGTCATATTCCACATCTCGTGCTTTATTCTCCTGTCAACAACGTCACTGTATATTACAGAAGAACAACTTAGAAAAATTAAAATAAACATCGGTCCCGTGCACATGCGCTTCTCGTGTTACATGCGTCTACAGCCTGTTCACACAAACACGCACACACGCACACACACACACACACACACACACACACACACACACACACACAAAAGGAGCCACACCCTATTTTCACTCGTTACAGACACTTGTCAGATTTTATTTTAGAGAGCAGGCATGAGGTTCATCCTTTTCATTTTCTGTCTGATTAAGGCTCAAACAGATACTGCTAACAGCTAACTTACTCTGACTGACAGTATTTACACAGCTGAGGCAAAGTGTATGCTTGTGGAGGCGTGATGCTTTACTGGTGACGTAAAGCCGATCCGCGAATCACAGCACATTATGTTAGCTGACCAATCAGAGCCTCTTGAGGGCGGGCCTTTCAGAGGAACTAGGAAACGTTTTTATGTTAGCAGAGTAGCTGTATATAATCAAAGTAAGAAATATGAAAAAATAACGTGATTTTCTACAAGCGAAGCATGAACACACATTGCTTTGCATCTTATAAACACAACCAAGCCTTAAAATTACACTCTGGACCACCCCTTTAAACCAGAACCTACCTGTCGCACCTGACCTTATCAACCACTACACCTGTTCTGCTAAATCTCCGAGTTTACTAAAATGATCCACCAGGCGGCCACAATAATTGGTCCAGTACCTGCTGATGATTCGGTAGGTGCAGACTGTCCTGGATAGATTGCTTTTTTTTGGTAATAGTGTAACGACTTGACGGCATCTGGTAGCATGAGCACTCATTAGCTTAGCCTCACAGGAAGCGGGAAAACGAATTCCGAATTTATAGCGTCATTATTTTTAAACTGACAATAATAATGATGTAAATACATTATGTATTAATGTATTCTTTTTTTTTTATTAATGCCATATAAAACATAACATTTTAACCGATCTCTAACATTTTACAATCAAGTTTTTTTTTCTTTCTTGGAAATTATTCTTATGGCAATTGATATGAAAATTAAAGTGATAATGAGTATAGCCTGAAGCGAAAGGGTTTTGCATGACCCTGACGTGGTTCATTTTGTAATAGGGCCTAACCAGGTGGACATACATTATCTTGCTATTTACACGACTACTTCCCACATAAGTAAATGATTGTTCAGAAATATTGATTTTAAAAACAAACCATTGATTTGGTAAAAAAAAAAAAAACCCTGAGCACTAAGCAAAGAAAACAGTTGCTAGTAATGGCTTTTAGATTAGATGAACAAATAAAAAATAGAAAAACATTTAAGGCATACAAAACAGTCCAATTAAGCTAATACACACCATTTCAACAGATAAATAAACATTTAAAATCTTAAAAGTTATATATAAAATATGTACATTATAATATAACCGTTATATAATACATTGCAATGTACAAAACAATGGTCCTGACAAGAAGGCAGCACAGCAACAATATTCCTCTGATTTCCTTTTCAACACAGCCCATATCTATACAGTGATGCAAAATAACAGCAGCTGCAATTAAATGAAACAGAGCCAATCCAAGATACCTGAATGACTGGTAGCCTATATTATTCACTATTGCTCTCTACTTTGTTTTTGCCATTGTAACCAATGTTTGAGGCAATGTTTGAGTCAGTGTTATTTGCTTCCAGTTATTTAACATGTACAAAAACCGTTTGTTTTGCTGTTTGATATGCCAATTTGTATCATGCTATTTGAATTTATTATTTAATTGCTCATTTCATTATCTTCATGATTACTACTGTAAAATTATTCGTTGTTATTATATTTACTGTTGTTGAAAACTATTTTTAGTCCATTCAAAATTCCATTCAAAAAGTAATAGATAAACAACTGCCCAGCACCTCTTTTATAAGTATATATTCTTTATCATAATCATGAACACACCTGTTTGTTGTGAATATAATTTTAACTTTTACTTTATTATAATTTTTTTTACAATAGCAGCTAATTAATCATAGGTCTTGTACATTAAAACAATATAGCTGCCACATCACAAAATAAGATGGATTTATGTAACGGGAATAACACATCTCAAACTTTTGCAACTGACCAATCAGAATCAAGTATTCCAGAGAACAGTGTAAGAGCTTCTACAAAATTATGACTTGACAAAATAACATAAGTTGTAGGTAATATCCAGTTTCCACCACATGCTACTGAAAAAGGAAGTGTTTGTTAGTTTATTATGGCTTTATGTGGCACCACTAGATGCACCAGAATAACCTCAACATTTATTCCTGTTTCCTTTTCCTGTTTGAAGATTCAAGGACCTTCAGCTTGTAACCTTAAGTTTTGCTCTCAGCCAAACAGTTTGGGTTTCACTCTGAAGTGATTTTTTAATGCATTTATATAATTGTCTTTTCCTCTCTTCTGCTGTGTGTGCAAGGTCTTTGACCTGAAGGATAAATCGTGTTTTCTGACTGCTGACGACAGTTGGCAGCTTAGCGCCCCAGCAAGACGTCAGAGGTCCTGGAGCTCACAGTCAGCTCCTAGTTTAGCAAACTAAAAGAACTGGTCCAGCAGCAGCAGCTGTCCTGCTTTCTAGAAAACGTTGTAAGGATTGTCAAGGGGCCACATGCATTGAAGCAGGCCCACCAGCAATGGTGATTTTGAACTGTTTCTGATGTCAAAGCTATGGATCAATCCTCCTGTGCTTATGGCCTATTAGACAGATTCATAACAAGCCTTTTATGACTATGGTGCATTTTAAACTGTGGAGTTTGAGCCTTATCAGCACATTGTTCATTTTCTCTTGTCTGAAAATACAAGCTCTTCCTGTTTGGTGAAATGTCAGCTGAAACGAGAGCTTGTGAACTTTAACCTGATGGCTTCTTGTGCATCTGAGCCCACTTTGAGGTACTGGGCAGTTGTTTTTGTGTATTACTTATGTGCAATTTGGAATGGACCAAAAATACTTGTAAAACAACAATAAATACAATTACAGCAAATCATTTTACAGTAGTAATCATGAATAAAATAAGTAATCAAAAATATATATATATATATATACACACACAGACACTAATATATATTTATACACACACACACACACGCACAC
>CAIGQV010019070.1:19878593-19918696 GCA_903798115.1 Danio jaintianensis | reverse complement strand
GATCGATATCCTTTTAAATATATATTAAGAAATCTAATTATTCCAGATTTTTGACCTTTATGTTTTTGACCTAGATCACTTTGATATTTTAAAATAGTTTATGTATATTTTGTATCCTCCTCCCCTCGCACATGAAAGCCTCCCCATAATGAAATTTAACCACTCTTTCCTCTATAAATGGGATGTGTTGACCAGGGAAATTGACAAATGACGCCTTTGATCCTTCAGGAAGAATGAGTTGGTCCACTCCCCTGTTCCTCACCTTTGCAACCCTCCTCCTTCCACCATCCCTTCCCAAACACTGTACTGTACATGAGCTTATAAGCAACTGCTGACAGCTGCACACATCTGTGTTGATTCTTTCAGTACAGCAGACTCTTTCTCAAGATCTCCGCAAAGGCTGTTACTCAGATGTTTCTCGCATAAACAGCATAACAGCCGCTTTTTTTAATGACTTCCAGTTTGGTGTTTCAGGGATAGACTGAATGAGAAGTCATTTTTAAGTAAGGGTTTCTCTTTAAAAAGGGCTGGCCCCTACGTAAGCGCAGCTTATTGATGTTGTTTAAAACATGTTTGAGAAGTTCCAGCACAATGAGTAGAGGGGAGATGGGGAAATACTGACCTGTGCAAATCAAAATGATTCACTCACAGAGACTGTAATCATGCTCAAGTGGAGAGACTCAACATGTACAACGTAAATGTAAAACAAATGCTCTTCCAGCACAAAATAGATTTAATAAGAACAATCTGATGAAGTCCTCGAGAATTACACATACTCATATTCCCGGAAAATCCTCACATGTCTTTGGCAAATATCTAGAGACAAAAGCGATCTTCAGATGCTGGGACAGACTCTTTGATGTCTAGGAAATCTAGCCGGCACACTTTCCTTACACCTCTCCTGAGGTGTGACTAAAAGGAGGAAAAAGAGGGCCACCATCACGGGAAATTACCTTAGACCCTCGGGCCCCCCTTATTCTCACTCACTTTGGGCTTTCATGTTCATGGGAACAGTCTTTTCTGGACAGACCAAGTGTCTGTGAAGGTTAGCTGCCCTCTCACCCAAATATATTAAAGACGAGACCTCTATCAACCCCCATGGGTGCTGGTCCACATCACGACGATGAAATGAGGGAACTGGGATTTGAGTTGCAGCTAAATAAAAACATCTGGTCTGATCGAATCAGCATCCCTAATTCAATGCTTTAGTCTGATGTGATGTAAACATGTACTAAATTGCTCAGTATTTTCACAAAAACAGTTTGTATTCAGACTCATAAATAATGATCTCAGTAGAATTTGGGAATGGTGTGGGAACTTTGACTTTAACAACTTTTAAAACATTTGGACCTGCATAATTTTTTTTTATTTTATTTTATTTTTTTAGAAACAGTTGTAGGCCCTGTTTTGCTCTTTTTATTAAACGTTTTTGGTCAATCTGATCACAAGTGGACAAGGAAGACACTTCCCTTTTTATAACTTGTATTTTGATCTGTCCACTTTTGTATTTTGTTATCCACTTTTGACCACTTTCCTGGATTGTATGAAGGGAGAATCTATGGGCAGGTGTTTGAATGGGCTTTTTCTGATCTTTCAATTTAACAATGCAAAATAATCTCACATAAGTTATGTCCAGAGAAAAAAGTTGCAAAGCAGCATTTATTTTTTTTGTTTCAAAAAAATTGCTCAGAAAATTATAAAACTATGCAAAATGTGTTGGGCTTTTTACATTTTTTTTTACTTTAAACCAAGTACTGTTTTACACGGCAAACATGCTTGAAATCTCTGGCTAATGTTCTTCAACAACACATGTCCCATAATGGTTGTCATATCATAGGTCAGTAGTTAGAACAAAAAAAGCTAATCTTAATTCTGGGTGTAAATTATGCTTGAAAAGTGCGGCACAGTGGCTCAGTGGTTAGAACTGTCGCTTTACAGCAAGAAGGTTTCTGGTTTGAGTCCCGGCTGGTCCAGTTGGTCCAGTTCTGTGTGGAGTTTCCATGTTCTCTGCGTGTTCACGTGGGTTTTGCGTGGGTTTCCTCCAGGTGCTCCTGTTTCACCCACAGTCCAAAGACATGCGTTATAGATGAATTGGGTAAACAAAATTGTCCGTAGTGTATGAATGCGGGGGCGTCACAGTGGCACAGTGGGTAGCACGATCGCCTCACAGCAAGAAGGTCGCTGGTTCGAGCCTCGGCTGGGTCAGTTGGCATTTCTGTGTGGAGTTTGCTCCAGTTTCCCCCACAAGTCCAAAGACATGCGCTATAGGTGAACTGGGTAAGCTAAATTGTCCGTGGTTTATGTGTGTGAATAAGTGTGTATGGATGTTTTCCAGTCATGGGTTGCGCCTGGAAGGGCATCTGCTGCGTAAAACATAGGCTGGAAAAGTTGGCGGTTCATTTCGCTGTGGCGACCCCAGATTAATAAAGGGACTAAGCCGAAAAGAAAATGAATGAATGAATGTATGAGTGCGTGTGTGAATAAGAGAGTGTATGGGAGTTTCCCAGTGCTGGGTTGCAGCTGGAAGGGCATCCGCTGCATAAAACATATGCCGGAATAGTTGGCGATTCATTTCCCTGTGGCGACCCCTGATAATCAGGTTAAATGAATGAATGAGTGATGCTTAAAGTGTTAGTTCACCCAAAAATAAAAATTCTGTCATTAATTACTCCCCCCTATGTACTTCCAAAACCCTGAGACGTTCATTCATCTTCAGAACACAAATTAAGACATTTTAGGTGTAATCTGAGAACTCTGTCATCCTCCATGGACAGCAAAACAGCCATAAAATACCAAAAGACATCCTCAAAACAGACCATATGCCTTCAGTGGTTCAATCGGAATATTATCAAGCTACAAGAATACTTTTGTGCACACATAAAACAAGAATATTAACTTTATTTCAGATTCGCCTGCATAGAGAAAGTCACGTGGACGTCACTGCACAGTGCGAACATGCGCAATATACTGACACTGAGGTGAAGAAACTGTTGAATAAAGTCATTGTTTTTGTTTTTGTTATATATGTGCGCACAAATGTATTCTTATTGCTTGATAATATTCCAAAGACACATGGTTTTGAGGATGTATTTTGTACATTTTTGGACACCAGACTGGTGCTGTCTATGGAGGAACGAACAAAGGCCTCAGGGGATTGGAACAACATGAGAGTGAGTAATTAATTTTGGGGGTTAAGTAACCCTTTAAGGCTCACCAAGGCTGCATTTATTTGTTTTAAGAATATAGTAAATCGAGAATTTTGTGAAATATTTTCAATTTTAATTTATACCTAAGATTAAAAGGCAGAATTATCAGCATCATTACTCTAGTTTTCAGTGTCACATAAACCCCTTGAAATCAACAGGCTCATATAATGTTCAGGAGACATTTCTTATTATCAATGTTGAAAAAAAGTTTAGTTGTAACTAATCGATTTGTTTTTAGATATATATTCTTTGAAGAATAGAAAGTTTAAAAGAAATATTAATCAGTTGTAACAATGCAAGTGTTTACAGTCAGCTCTGATGATTTTAATGCCTGTAATTACAGAATAAAAGTATAAATGTCTTAAATTAAAAGGCTGACCCAAACTTGTGTGCATATGAATTAAATGGAATTACATAGTACTGGGACAAACATTATTTTTATTAAGCAAAGAATCTGGCTTCAGAGAGTAAGTAAAACTAAATTGTTTGGGAAGAACAGATACTTCCAAGAGTTCCCACGGCTGTCTCTGTTGCTCATAAAACCAATCCAGAAAGTCCTCATGTGACAAGCAGAACAGCAGAAATCTATGAAAGCAAGGAGTGTGATGCTGATTGTTAGAAAATTGCTTTTCGTCACCCCTGTAATCTCAAAGAAAGGCTCAACTGATGCTTGTTTGCAGTGGAAGTGACCCCTGACCCAAAGTCTGTGTTGTTGGAGATGGACTTACCATACTGTGAGACTAGACAGCTTTCTTAAACCGTTTACTACTGGACTTGCCACTGGTTATAATTGTGTATTGTGACAACTGGTGAAAGCACATGTTTCAGTTATCATAAAAAGTACCTCAAAGCAAATTTATGCATATCGATACTAATACTGATACTTCAATAGATAATAAATCAGTAAAAGTACGGTATCGATATTTCAAAGTATTTTTATCTACACTGTAAAAAATACAGGGTTCCAACACAAATTGATTAAGTTAACTTTACAAATTTAAGTGGATTGAACATAAAACAATTAAGTTGTCCCCAAAAATCCTCAAGAATTGTGTTGTTAGCTCATGTTAGATGAGTAGTGAAAAAGAAGCAAAATTATTAGTGTACTCCTACTTTAGGAAAACTCTTCATACTTGCCACACTCCTCTTGGAGTGTGTCTGGAAAACAAGTCTGACTTGATTTATATTTCAGAGGAAATGTAGCCAGAGTTGATAAACAATGTATATCCTTTTCTTTGTTTTAGCAAAATTTGGGCTTTGGCTGATGTCCTGTGCAGCATTTACTATGTATTTACTTAAAGTCCTAAATAACAATCTCCCACTTGTGTTTGTGTTGAGCAGGTTTGTTAGATTAAAGTTCACATATTGGAACAGTTGTTGTTGTTGTTAACTAAAACTAAAGCTATTAAAGTATTTTTGTTAAATTATTAATTTAGCAAAATAGTACATAAAAAAGGGCGACGTGGTGGCGCAGTGGGTAGCACGTTCGCCTCACAGCAAGAAGGTCGCTGGTTCGAGCCTCGGCTGGGTCAGTTGGCATTTCTGTGTGGAGTTTGCATGTTCTCCCCGTGTTCGCGTGGGTTTCCTCCGGGTGCTCCGGTTTCCCCCACAAGTCCAAAGACATGCGGTATAGGTGAATTGGGTAGGCTAAATTGTCCGTAGTGAATGAGTGTGTATGAATGTATCCCAGTGATGGGTTGCAGCTGGAAGGGCATCCGCTGTGTAAAACATATGCTGGATAAGTTGGTGGTTCATCCCGCTGTGGCGACCCCAGATTAATAAAGGGACTAAGCCGAAAAGAAAATGAATGAATGAATGAATGAATGAATGAGTACATAAAAAAATACTTACTTGAACTTGAAAGACCTAAACAGAAAAAGGAAACAAAAATGTATTAAAGCTAAACTGAAAATAAAATATATACAGTAAATCAATTACTAACAAAAAAGTTTCCATTTAATATTTACAAATGCTATGATATTATGCAAATAATGTTCAAATAACACCGTCTTGAAATTATTATAGTAAATACATTTGACCTGCAGTTTGAATTGGAGGATGACAATTGTATAAAACTTCTACACTAATTAATACTATTAAATATTAACTGCTAAATACCATCATTCATGTAATTTCAGTCACATAATGATGAACAGCATAATTTAAAGGGATAGTTCACAAAATAATTGCTGCTAATTGCTGTCCCTCAGGTAAAAATGTTTTATATAATGTTCAGTTTCTTGCACAGACTGATTATTTCACTTCACAAGATCTCAATGCATCATTTTGCCTGTAAATATTTTTTACTTTCAAAGTGCGGATAGCCAATAACTTAAAAGAAAATTAAATTTTGGAGATGCTATAAAATGCTACAAAAAGTTGTTACTGTCAATATTCTCTGAGAATTGGTGTATGGACACTCAAAACAAAATCGATATCCATCAAACAGATGATTAAAATGAGTCAGATCCTCAACGACGCATATGAAAGAGGAAGAGTGAATATTTTAGGCAAAATGTGGTTAAGTATTACTTCAATAAGCTTACTAATGTAAGTAGGTTGATACTGTAGTTTGTTACCGGATAAAAACAGCTCTATTTTAGAACAGATGAGCTCTTGGCAGACTTCTTCTAGAACTTTGAGCTAATCGCTAACACTGATTGACAGATAAGATGAACTTTCGGTTTGAAGCTCTGTGTGTGGTTTTGGTCAATGGGTTGGTCAGACTGGAATACCCAATTAACCGGGGTCAGTCCGAGCTGTCCTTCGACGTGTTTCCCCCTTGGAAAAGCTTCCTGCTCCGCTCGATAGATGCTTATCGTGGCTCTCTTTCTGAGCGAGACTGAAACCTGCTTCCTTCCTCTACCTCCTTTCCCACACTGGGCCCCATTGTGCCATGATGGAGCTGTCGGAGTTAGAAGAGCGAACATTTTAACAATGTGTTTTTTACTCAGGCTTGGTCAGCAGTTTCGGAGATAAAGTACATGATATTGCTGAACTCACAGTCAAAAAATAATCAGTCAGGGAGAAGTACTATTCAGCAAATGACGGTGACTTCCACCATGACGTATTTTCTTGTTTGTTTTCCAGTGAGCAGTTCACTTAAACGATGCTACTGAAAAATATTCCGGAAGCATTGTATGCTGCATATCAGTGCTTGACTGAAGTCCTTATTCTTCACTGAGAGAGATGTGAATGGATGATAATACCTGGATGATTTATTTCTGTTGATTTAACTGCCTTTAAACATCTGATTCTCTGACTGTCAAACTCTAACACTTGCTGGCAGTGGGGTTCAGAAGTATGAGATTGGTGTAAAAAAACTTTGTAAAATTTTCGAAATACAGAATTTAAGAAAAAGTTAATAAAAAATTTATAATGGTGTATATATATATAAATATAATTGTGCAATTCCAGCATTATGGATGTGACATTTGCATTAAAAACTTAAAACATAAATTCACAGAGAAAGTATATGTTAACATTATATTGAAACATCTGTTTATATTTTCTAAAACAACTAAGCACAGAGTTATGGGATCAGAAAAATATCAATCTGTAAACATTTTCTATATTTTAAATGAGAAAAGTAAACATGCGTTAAGGATGTGGCAAAAAAAGTAGAAATTCTATTAATTAAACTGCACAACCCAAAAGAAATAATGCTAATCAACAGGATAAGAGTTGGCTCACTATACAACAAAAATGATTGATTTTATTTTATTTGACATTTTTGTATTTATAAGGAAAATGCTTTGTTATGGATGTGACACCTCTCCATTATGGATGTGACAGATGTGAAATTGGCATTTGTGTGACTTTGGTAAATCAAATATAATTGTTTGAAAACATTGACAGAGACATTTTTGAGTATTTTTAAAGTACTGTAAAATACAAGCCTACACAAAAAAACTTTTGGTGAAAACTTGCTCATATATATATCAAAACATTCTGAGTTAAGAAAATTAAATATTAGTATTATATTTATATATACATCAGTGTATACGATTAATCCATTATGACAACACATGTTTTATGTTAACAATAACTCATTAAACTAGCTTAATCGTGTTTCGACTTAGGTTGTTAAGTTAATCAAGCTGTTTTAAGTCAGTTTAATGCAATTTAAGTTAAATTAGCTCATAAGAATTAATATAATCATTTAATAGTTGATTATTATTAATGATATAAAAAATAAGATTTTTGTATACAGACCCCTTTACAGTTTATTTTCAAATTTATTTTAAAAAGGTCTAATAGAAAAAAGTATGAATGAAAAGTATTCAAATAATTTTAAATACTAATAAAATATATTGCAATTAATACAGGCGGTTCATTCCGCTGTGGCGATTAATAAAGGGACTAAGCCGAAAAGAAAATGAATGAATTAATTAATTAATACATTGCACAAACGTACTATTCAAAAAACAAAATTGCATTTTAATATTTATATTCTTTAAATATGTTACAAAGCATTTAATTATTAAGTCAAATGTATTACATTATGCACCGAAACTGGGATGAAGACGAGTATTTCTCAAATCTGTTCATTCTTCTTCCCTACTGACTGATGTCTGAGGTAGAGAGCAGGAGGACAGGTGTTCAGCCAGGTCTGCTAGACTCATCTGTGTTAATGTCCCTGGTCACGCCAGTTCCCTGTACTCTCGTTCCCACGCTGCCCGGGGTCAGAGGGGAGCAGTCTGCCGGATACAGGCTCCCCAAGACCCCAGCCACCCTAAAACTCATCGCCCCTAAACCTCTGCAGACAAACCACTGCTGCAGCTTTTAATGTCCGAAAGAAGCCAAGATAAACTGAGAAATACCAGGCCAGAGCACTTGGACAAAAAAATAGATCTGCTACTTCTTTAGGGTCATTGAACTTTGTAATATCCAAAATATGCAAGTATACAATGCAGAATGACCTGTTAGAGGCACAAAAACACACTTAAATATTGCTACAGACTCAAGTTTGAGTAGCTGAAAGTGCACAAATGAAGCAGCGTCATAGTTTTGAAGAAGCAGAAAGAAAATGCACAATATTTCATCATATTTGAGGCGGGAATGTAAGGAGACAGTTTCAAACTCAACACTGGCAATCATTGATTTACGAACCCCTCCATCCCCAGCGAAGGTTCCTCTCTTGGGACGGGTTTGAAGGAGAGGCGCGTGGGGGGATAATGTTCTCGGCCTGTATCCCACTGTTCTTGTTTTTATTTATGTGTGGGAGTTTATGTTGCTGCTGCTTTTTCTCGGGCTTGCAAAGTAGACAAGAAGCCTCCATCTGTTTCTGAGCTGGATAGGGAAACAACAAAAATAACATTAAACTCTTAAAGGGATAGTTCAACTGAAAAGCAAAAAATACTGTTGATCTACTCACCCTCAGATCCTCTAAGATGTAGGGGACTTTTTTCTTCAGTATAATGTTAAAGAAGTGTTTTGGTCCTTGGTGATTCATAAAAAGTCAGTGGTTACTGGTACTTTGAGTAAACAAATCTAATTCCCATGGCTCTTGATGATACATTGAGGTCTTGGAAAGTGAATTGATCAGTTTGTACAAGAAAATAAAGATTAATCAGAGCATTATTACCTTCAATCCATAGCCTCTGCAAACCGAACTGAGCACATCCACAACAGAGATACAATGATGTTTTGAAAACATTGGGTCTACTGTATGAAGCCTTATCCTAATTGAGATTGGATATATGAAGTTTTTAATTAAGATTTAGTTGAAGAATGTAAACTTATAGGCACAAGCGTCTTCTATTTTAATGAACCATACAGCACACATGTCCTCCCTGTCCATTGTAAATTCATTGTGAACACGGTCAGGACCATTTGCAGTGGCTGTGTATTAAAGGATTGGGGTTTCACACCAGATTTTTATTGGAATTAACAAGAACTCAATTATACAAACTTTCCACCAAAATAAACAACTGGAGGCTAGAGGAACCTGTGATCAAAAATGTAGTGGTATTTACTAACGTGAACATTTGTAAATATTTCCATCCTAATGTGAAGTGAATCTTTTCAAATAAGGTCTGTTTCCATCAAGTTGTTAGAGTGGCTGACTGTAGTATTGGTAACCTAGCAACCAACAGTAAACAATGCAAGCATAATAAAATAATTGATAAGTCAGAATTTGTTCGGCAAATGCATCTCCATCTCTCCTTATTCACAATAACCTTTTTTTTGCCAAAAACCGAAACCACCTCAAGCGAGCATAATTTTCTTTTATTTTAATGCAAATTAACCGATTTTGATTCAAAATTTGCTATTTAAATTCCAAAATGAGCATTAGCATAGGGTGATGGAAACCCAGCTATTGTGTTTTGAGAGTTTTATACAATAGTTAATTCAACCAATTAGCATACACATACCCCACTGGGTAGTTTCTATTATGCTGGATTAGACCCTACTCTGAAATTGGAGTTAATTTAGTTCCCTTAAAAGCCTTTCTATAACTAAAATTAAATTATTCTCAGTTCCTGCAATGCAAACACACCAAATTCCTGTATCACCACCAATAATTCCAAGATCTATGAAAAAGTTGCTCCGGTGCAAAAGCCTCCTGTTTAAAACAATGTTCCATTTCTTGCACTTAATTAGACATGGATGTATGTTTTTGTGTTGTGCAAGTGTATATATATTACTTTTTACTAGGTAGTCTTTGATTGGTAGTTTATGGATCATAAAGTAACACACTTTTATCTAGAAAGCTTTTAAAATATTTTTCTGAGGGAAAAAAAGACAAATATATATTTGGGGGAACTGTCCCTTAAAATATCCTCTTTCTAATGACAGCCATTGGGGTCAAGTGTTGTTTTGGTTGATATCTGCTCACCTGTGGATTCCTCACACATATCAGAAGTGCACATAAGCACCTTCGACTTGCTTATTTCCCTCTGAGACAATAGCAGGAAATCCAGCGAGTGCTGAGTTTGTTTTGTTCCTAAAGTTTGATGTGAAACAATCCCCTCGTTATGCCGTGTTTCAGCTCTGTAAGTGTGTGTTGAGATTGCGCCACTAATTACAGAGAGAAGGAAGGGTCTCTTGTTTTCTTTTGAAATTAGGTTTGTTGACTCTCGCTCTGGCATGTTTTTTTTTCTCTGCTTTGTTATTGCCCGCTGTCGTAGCCCCCCACCCCTACTGCATTCCCTTTCCTCCCTCCACATCCCATCCCAAAAATCCACTCCGTCAGTAGGACCTATATTTGTGTTGGGCACTTCCTATTTGTTCTGACCTTTGGCTTTGTGAGCCCCGACAGCTGAACCGTGGAGGGTGGTGTCAAATCCTGACCTCTGCGTGTCTCAGTGCAGACAACACAGCATCCACTTCCCAACATACGCTGACTTTTTGTCAAATCTTTTGTTGATGGTTTATTGACGTCTCCGAAGTATTGAAAAATACACTATTATTCAAATGTTCATGGTCTTCGTGTTTTTTTTCATGCTATAAGGCTGCATTTATTTGTAATTTTATGCATTAATGTAGAAAACTGTTGCCTACTACCTAACATTTTTGTGAAAACTATGATCCATTTTGAAGTATTGTTTTATTTGAAAAATATATATATATATTGTTTTTAAAAAGTGTTTTATTTTAATATTAAAAATGTACTTTACATTTTCTCATTTCACTGCAAGTCGCATAAAATGATTACATAATTTAATGTTTTTATGACAAGCAGATTATTTCAAGTTGTAAAATGCTACTCCCCCCAAAAAAGTAGTAGTTAAGTATTAATAATTCATAAAATTAAGAAACTAATATAATAATAATGTAATTAAAACTTGTATTATTTTTTTGTTATGCAATACTTCTCAGTAGGTGGCTCAGTGGTTAGCACTGTCGCCTCACAGCAAGAAGGTTGCTGGTTTGAGTACAGGCTGGATCAGTTGGCATTTCTGTGTGGAGTCTGCATGTTCTCCCTGTGTTCGCGTGGGTTTCCTCCGGTTGCTCCAGTTTACCCCACAGTCCAAAGACATGCGCTATATATAGGTGAATTGGATTAACTAAATTGGCCATAGTGTATGAGTGTGTGTGGAAATGCAAGAGTGTATAAGAGTTTCCCAATACTGGGTTGTGGCTGGAAGGGCATCCGCTGCGTAAAACATATGCTGGAATAGTTGGCAGTTCATTCCGCTGTGGCGACCCCTGATAAATGAGGGACTAAGCCGAAGGAAAATTAATGAATGACTTCTCAGTAAATGGTTTAAGCGCATAACATTTTAGTGTCCTTTAGATATAACAGGAGCACAGAAGAAAGCAGTAGATTGAAACATTTGAACATTTAGTTTTAATTTACATGCACTGAGCACTATTTTGCACAATGAACAGATTTTTGACCATCAGCTGTCTAGAGCTAATTTAGTGAGAAGCAATTTATTTCTTGGTTGGCATTTCTCTTTTTATGATCTATGCATCTTTACTCTATTGGGACTCAAAAATGACACAAAACATTTTCAAAAAAATTAAACCACCATGAAGTGTTTTTGTCTGTTTGCATATGAGCAAACGTGTGCACTCGAGGGTGTGTGTGTGGTCAGGAAGATGCACAGTTTCCTCCACATGCTAAAGGAAAGAATAGAGGCCTAGGAGTGATGAGCGTGCCAGAATAGGTCCACTTCCCTTCCCATGTCAAGACCTATAAATACCCTAAAAACAGGAAGTTAGGAGGGAAGGAACAGTGGGCAAACTTTAATCCTAGATAGACAAACTACCCCCATTAACCTCAATGTATACTCTTATATACAGTTGAAGTCAGAATTATTAGCACTCCTGAATTATTAGCCCCCCCTGTATACTTTTTATCCCAATTTCTGTTTAATGGGAAGAAGATTTTTTAACCAATTTCTTTTAATAACTGATTTCTAAGAACTGATTTCTTTTATCTTTGCCATGATGACAGTCTAAGTATTTTACTAGATATTTTTCAAGATACTAGTATTCAGCTTAAAGTGCAATTTAACGGCTTAATAAGGTTAATTAGGCAAGTTTCTGTATAACAGTGGTTTGTTCAGTAGACTATTGAAAAAAATGTTGCTTAAGAGGGCTAATAACATTGACCTTAAAATGTTTTTTTTTTTATGTAAAACTGCTTTTATTCTAGCTGAAATAAAACAAAAAAGACTTTCTCCTGAAGAAAAAATATTATCGGAAATACTGTGAAAAATTCCTTGCTTGGAAAATATTAAAAATTAAATACAAATTCCCAGGAGGGTTAATAATTTTGACTTCAACTGTACAAGCATGCACCAATGGACTCAGTGTGAAGTTTCCAATCATGCCTTTTTTTTAAAGTTTTTTTTTTGTTTTTGTTAGAAGCTAAAGGTTTATAGTGAAATGAAGGAAGGCGGTTGGATCAGGGTGTAGCTGATATTTATCAGACTTGTGAGTGGAGGAGCAGGTGGAGTGTCATTCTTACCAGGACTTGTTTGTTTCTGGTTCTGGATAAAAGAACTGTTCGGCACAGATTTATTGGCATCTTTCATTTCAAGAAAATGAAATTGATTTCAAGAAAGTAAAGCTCAGCCATTGTTAAGTCTCGTTTACAGATTCCCCATATGTGGGAGTGTTGTAAGAGTCCCGGAAGCATAATTGACAGTTTAAATTCATACAGGGCTGTAAAACAACTTTCAGAAAGACATAAATTATATTCACTATTACCCATAAGCAGCTCACAGATACACACACACGCACACACACACACACTACTTTAGTTAGATTAATTTATACTAAATTAAATTGATACTAGGTTAAGAAAATATTGGTAATGCCATAAAACCCAGATGACAGTGTAAAGTTCTGTTGGTTTTTGCGAATTAGAAACACAGATTAAACACAGAGCTAATTTTTTTGATAAAAAATACAGTAAAAATTGTATAGTGAAAAATTTACAAACATTGAAGTTTTGATTGTAGTATATTTTAGTATAATCGTTGTTGAAAATAGTTGTGCTGTGTAATATGTTTCATGAAATTCAGGATTATTTAATCAACAGAAAGTTAAAAGCAATGATCTAGCTCAACATGGGTTAAAACATTCGTTCTGATCATAACTGTCAAATGACTACAAAATAAAAAAAAATCATTGTACGATTGTTGCATCAAACTACTACAAATGCATATGCACTAAGTTCAGGTGTAAAAATAACTGTCCAGACCTTTTTATTGCTAATTCTTTAGTAAACCCGACAGTATTTTTGTAACATTACAAAAAAGGGCTTGCACTTAAATCTGACTGACAGTATATATATTTAAAAACTCTGTACTTCAACACTGGATTAAACCAATAAAATACTTCTAGGAGCAAACTCGTGCAAAAAAAAATTTGGTGTTTGTTTTAGGATTTTGAAACAGCTTACCAAAGTGAGCTTTACTAAAAAGTTGGTAAAGCTGGTAAACATTTTGCCATTTTTAAATGTAATGCTCCTATTGAAAACAAGTGAAAAATACTATAAGAAGAAACACTTTAGTAAACACTTTTTTTTAAATACTGTAAACCTGCTAAGAATTGTATTGTTTCAACTCAAGTAGTTTGAACAAGCAACAAGAGTGCTATGTATAAACGTGACATGACTTTACTTAAAAGAAATGCTATACTGCATCTTTATTGTCACTTTTCTTTCCTGCTTTCTCAACTGCTGTTTTCTCACCGCTGTCATTTTAATTGTTTTTTTTTAAGTAGAAACTGTGTACAGCGCACATATAAATGCTGTTGTCTGACCAAAAAATTTTAAAGATTTATATTTAAAACAAATGATGTTCTTCCTATTCATCAAACAATACAAAAAAAAAGATTTTTGGTAAAACTTTTTTCAACACTGATAATAATGACTGCATGATAAGAAGTGCAAAAATATGCTTAAATATATTGTTATTAATAATATTACAATTTATTTTTGTCTTTTATGCAGCAATGACCTGTAAATTACACTCACACTCTAAATCTCAGTTTAAATAATGAACTATAACTATATCAGATCAGCATGTGTGAGTCTCTGTTGCTGCCCATCAAGAAAGAAGAGAGAATAAGTGGGATTTGCAACTGTCTTTTTTAATCATGTGCGTGAATCGTGTGTTTCCTCTCTCTGTTCCACAGGACAGATGCCAGACGAGAGTCCTCGGGGTCGAGTAAAGAAGGAAGAAGGGTGAAATCAGCAGTGATGTAGTGATGACAGGTGTGTCTTTAATCTGTGTGGGTTTCTCCCTTTTACAGCTTAATGCTTTTCCTCTTTTCTTCCGTCTTCATTTGTTGCTTCTATCCTCTTCTATCCGCTGTTAGTATTATGAAATCATTTTCTTTTGAATCATCGTGTTTAAAGTTTGAATTGTAAGTCAAGGCACTTGAAAATGTTTATAGTACACTGTTTAAGACAGTGACGGTATGCAGTCATACCCCTGGAGGGATGGTTGTTGTACTTGCCCAGAAACTGTGTTACAAGTTTCAAACACATAATTCACTCTGCTTTACTGTCTCTCGCTCGATACAGAGACAAGCCTGACTTCCCGTACTCTGCTTTCAAGGAAACAAGAAAAGGGAAGGATGATGGAATTCCCACTGTTGATCAACTACAAAGTAGTTTTATTCTTTTTTTTAAATGCTGATGTCAATGAATGATGGATTGTTTGATTATTAGCACGGGCTAAATCTCTTAATGCAAAGCACTCTTAAAGAGATTCACCCAGATAGTTCATCATCATGCCAAACCCATAAGACTTTCATTCATCTTCATTACACATTTTAGTGAAACCTACATTAAAGCCAGTATTCATACCACCAAAACTCGGAGAGTTTAAAAAGTTTGTAAAGGCATCCTAAAAGTAATCCTAAATTAACTGAGTGGTTTAATCTGCACTACTTAATGCCCGCTCACAGCAATGATGATAAGTATTATATATACCTTTTGTCAAGTCTGTTTCCTCTTATTTACTTTTTTTTTTACCCTTGTGTGCTATTGGGGATGTTTTTATACACTCTTGGGTGATTTTGAGGCTTAACATCTTTCTATGTGGCCACATCTTTCTATGTGTTTCAGCAAATGGAATGATTTTTGGTGACAAATTTTGTTTTGACACATATTTGACACATGGGAAAATTGGGCTTTGGAATTTTTCAAAAACTCAACCATACACACTGGACAAATTTACTACCCTTTTGTTAAGTCTGTGGCTGTTTTTGCCACATTGACTTCCATGAAATTTTTGGATTGCAAAGCCATGACACCAAATAATCATGCATTCGTGATTGTTGGTGGTTTTCCCTATTGGGAAGACGTCAAATTTGTCGTTTCACATCACAGTGCAACAAAAGCTTAGTTTCTGGCTTTTATATGTATATTTTTTATTTTTATTTTTATATGTATATATATATTTTTTTCTATCAAAAATGTGGTTATAATGGAAGTCTGTGGGGCAAAAACAGCCACCAACATAAGGAAAGGGTAGTCAGTTTAAACAATACACAAGTGTTAAATAAGTGCAAACAAACTAAAAAAAGCTAATAAAAAATAAAAAAAAGACAGAAAAATGACAAGTGCTCACAAAAGACACAATTATACCAGGGGGAAATATAAATGCATCTCAGCTGACTTGTGATCAGATCACTGAAAACACACATTAATATCAGGTGTAAATATGTCTGTAATGACCTAAACAAACCTGCATAGCATCTTGCTAGCAGGTTGGCTACTCTCAGCTCTCTGTATAGAAATACATCCTGTACATGCAGGCCTGATATGTAGCCAATTCAAATGCACTGTGCCTCATGTGGCCTCATGTGGCTTTAAACCTTCATGAGATTCTTTTTTTCCGTTTAACCAAAAGAAGAAATTTTGAAGAATGCCAGCATTTTTCAAAATATCTTTCTCAACAGAAGAAAGAAATTTAAAAAGGTTTTAGACAAGTGAAGTGGGAATTCAAATTTTTGTGCAAACTATCCCTTTAATGTACTTTTTTAACATCACAGCGCAAGAATGTCAAGTAAAGATACATTCTTGTCACAGCCACCACTGCAAATATTATTAGCAGGGTGTGGGTTCACGCCTAGACGGAGGCTATATATGCGATCCTGACCACAAAGCTTGAAAGAGAAAACGAGCCAGATCAGTTTCAAAGTTAAACTAGTGATTGCGATGTTCAGCCTAGTTTCTTATTGCTTCACAAATTTGAATCAGCATTTCTGATTCTTTCTCTTTCGGTTTGAGATGAAACAAAGGGGAATATCTGCATTAAACATCAATGAAATCAGGAACCTCTAGAGCATGAAATCTTGTTCCACTTTTGGATAACGTCACTATGACCAGTTAACCTAGCCGCAGGTGCCTGCTTATCTCTGAAACACAGAAACTACAGGAAAGGGATTTGAAGACTCCAGGAAAGGCAAAACAAGACCGACGAGCAGAGTACGTACTGAGCAGAAAATGAAAGCCGTGTAAACTTTCATATTGACACTTTATCGCTTTTAAAATCAAGCAGACATATTGTAAACATGAGTGAGTGCTACTCTGAACTTTCTACTCACTTACAATTATCAATGTTGCACTTGTAAAAATGCTGGGTTGTTGCAATCCAGTGTTGGGACAAATAAGGACAAAACCAACTGTTGGGTTAGAAAGTGTCATTTAAATTTAATTGAAAAAATTCCTCAAAAAAAGTCCACATATGACCCAAAACTGCATTTATTGATGTGTGACAACATTTCTTAATGCTTTTTTTGAAAATGGTTTTATACAACACAAAATTTGTACAAATAAGGATCTATCTGTTGGATTTTGTTAAATTAAATTTTAACCCCAGCTTTAATCCAACAGTTTGGTTGTCCATTCTTATTTAGGTTGGAACAGGGTGTTTTTGCTGTAATTTGGGGATGCTTATATATTATGTGTATTTTTGAGAGTTTGAAGTGAGTCTTCATGGCGGGTCTCTGTGGGCTGGTGGTGAGGACAGGTGTCAGATCCACATGTCAACACTCCCCAGGGAGAGTGAGAGCGGCTGAGCCCTTCATTCCCCTTCAGGCCTGGGCTTCTCTCTTTAAATCGAGGAGCAGGAAGAATGGCAGGTGATCCTGTCTGAGGACCATTAATAACCTTCACGATTTTTCTCTGGCATCATCTGCACGGTTCTGATCAAAGATTAGTACTAATCTATGTACTAATCCTGTACCTACCATCAAAGTGCACATGTGGTAAAATGCTGTACAACTGGAAAGTACTAATTGGGAGGCTTTTTGATGAATTCTACAGTTATAGTAATAGCTGTAGTCGTACAATTAAGTAATAACTGTTTAGATAATTTTCTTTTTTAATAGAGATCAGACATAATTTAAGTGTAATTAAGGAGCTTTTTTATTCTAGATTATTTGTGTTATTAATATATTCATTACTATTTTAAGCACGTTTCACTAAAATGTTTTTTGGATGCCCATAATGATTCACTCTTAAAAATGAATGTCCCTCTTGAGTTTTCCTCAGAAAAGTCATAGAAGAATCAAGGAGCCTTTCTGTAAAACATTCTGAAAAGAATCATGTTCTCCTTGTGTGGAAAACATTAATATTCTAATGCTTTTTAATTGTCCTTTTCTGGAATGGAAAGGTTTCTTACAGGTTACGGATTCTCCATGGAACAATCTATGCCAATAAAGAAACATTATATTAAGCAGTGTAGTAAAGTAGATATATTCATTCTGTTATTATCTCAGCAGTTCCTATAAAGGAAAAAAGTCATGATGCAAAGTAAATTATTTAGGGGTTTATTTATATGAAAATATATATATATATATATATATATATATATTTGCACAATACATAAACATATATACATTTATCTTTCATAAATACAAAATATTTACAGTCCAATTAAATAGTGGAAAATCTCAAGATTTTGTACAATATTGCATTGTTAAATTAAGGAAGACAGTATAAAATATAAAAGTATCATCTATTTTGGTTTAAATGGTTAAAAAAAAGAAGACGACAGAACAAATGCCACGTACAAAAATAGGAAAAGAAAAGACATAGAACAATCTATGTTGTTTAGAATCTTGAAAAACACTCTAATTGCAGAGGATTACAAAACCAGGAAAGCTTGACAATGTTGAGGCTATCAGTTTGAACCAAGTGGTCCTTTCAAGCCTTTGGAATGTCGGAAATAGATTACCAGCAGTGAATGTTGACAGGATGACCGCTGTACACAACAGCATTCATCATGCACCGCTGTTTAAACAACTGTACTCAAATCAACCTAAGCATCTACTGTCGAAAAACATACTCCTATAGTGTTTAAAAAAGGTTCTTTTCAGTGTTTCTAAGGAGTACCTTTTTCACATTGAAAGACGAGGCACTTAAGATTGGGTTTGGTTTGAGAAAATGTCACTGATAGTCAGATCCATTGTAGGCACTAAGCAAAATCACTGCCGTATAAAACTGTACATTTCCAAGACAGTTGTTCACATTGTTCACAGCCAAAACAACTTGTTTTGATCGGTTTGATTGCTTCTCATCACAGTTCCATTTATAAATAGCATTTCGAACCATATAAAAAAAATAATAATAAAAAACAAATACTCCATGGTCACAGTTCCAGATCCTTCAGTTGCATCTTCTCCACCCATAAGGCTGATTGTTTGGGCTTCATGTGATTCACAGAGTCAGATGAACTTCAGGATGCCTATTTTCTTCCTTTTCAAGGCTTCTGTGATTATTGAATCCTTGATTCTTCAGCTCTTCCAGAGAGTTCTTGTGTCTATGTACAATTTAAATATGATGAAATATATATAAATTCTATTAGGGTCATTAAAATGGGGAAAGGAAATAGTGCAAATAATGCAAGTTGTTCCTCGAGTCTTCAAGTCTCTTGCTTGTCTTCACAAAATCATTGTCCATATCAAGAAGTAGTCCTTTCAGTGAGCAGCATGAATAAATAAATAATATAATGCATATGATATATACTCTCTTCACGTCTTCCTTTTGTCCTTAAAGACTGTAAACATTTTCTGGGTCAGACCCACCGGTGTTTGAGGTGCTCCAGATTGAAGAATACTGTTATACCTGAGGAAGAACAGAAAGAAAAGTAAGGCATTAATGTACGTTCTTTGAAAGTGTTGCGCCTGAAAGGTTAAAAAAAAAAAAAAGATAAAAAAAAAAAAATGTGAGAGGATACTTACCTCAGTAGCAAACACACACTGTTCTATGTGTTCAGGAATGATGTACACAGGATGATACACTCCCTCTTTTGGATAGTTCAAAGGTGGAACCAGCAATGTCGATTCAGAGTTTTTCCTGAAATGAAGGAAACACATCCACATTAGTTATGCACATTTGATATCATCACATAGAACACCAGAAATCAAAAACCGAAATGGAGCATAACACAAACGTGAACTTACATGTCTAGTTTGTTGTTTGTGTGCTTTTCGTCAATGCTCAGATTGTAGTCCACCATCTTCTGCTTATAGTTTGATTTGTCACTAGAATGTGTGTCCACAGTGGTGGATCTGAGTGCCATATCCTTATTGGACACCTTAAATGGGCCGCCAGGAATAAGGAAGGCCTCCTTCTCTCTGCCTAAAGTCGAGGTCGGGCCCAAAGAGACGCGATTGTTGACAGAATCCAGATTGTTTCGCACTGTGGTTGAGCTGGCTTTGTGGTTCTGTCGCATCTGTCTCAGGACCACAATGGCAGCACAGATCACTAGGGTTAGAGTAATGAGGCCTAGAGTAAATGAGACTATCAAGGCCGCTGGAAGAGCAGGGCTGTTCACAGGGGTGGGCTTCTGTTTGTACTCGCACTGTGTGCCCATGAAGCCTGCTGGGCACTGACAGACAGGCCCAGAAAAGTGGGTGTAGCAGGTTCCTCCGTTCTGGCAGGGTGTGAAGCTGCAGGCGTCAGAGCGAACCCTACAGTCCTTGCCTGAGAAACCAAGCGTGCATGTGCAGGTGTACCCGTTGATACCATCCACGCAGGTGCCAGCATTTTGGCAGGGGTTGTTTGTGCAGTCGTCAATGTTTATTTCACAACGTAAGCCTGTGAACCCGGGTCGGCAACGGCATGTCGCTCTGTTGCCCAAATCGAGACACTGGCCACCTTTAAAAAAATTTAGGTTGTTAAAATCATTTGCCTAATATTTATGGGAGTTGAATGGAATAATCAGGGCAAGGTGGTACACCAGGGCAAGCAACCCTTGGGAAAGCAATGGTGCATGTTTTAGACTAATAAAGGTCTATTGCTTTATGACAGCTCTATCTCACCATATCAGTGTAAGAGTCTCACTGGCGTCTGTTCTATCATGCATGAGTAGTATGTCACGCACAGTTGATGAATCTCAAAACAAAAAAGCTGAAGGATCAGCATGTTTCAAGAGGAGCAGATGGCTGGAATGTATTGTATTTAGGACTGAAGATAAGTGCAAAGTATGCTCACCATTAGCACAGGGATCACTGCTGCACCGGTCGATTTTCTTCTCACAGTTGGAGCCCATATATCCAAGAGGGCAGCGGCAAGAGTAGCCACTAGTTCCCTTCTCCATGCAGGTTCCACCATTGAAGCAGGGTCCATCGGCACAGGTCATGGCGCTGACCTCGCAGTTCTTGCCGTAGAAGCCTTGCGGGCACGTACAGGTGTAATCATTCTCCTGGTCCTGGGAAGAAAAAGCAAAAACCATTAACAATCCGGCTCCTACAAAGACAAGAAAGGACTAGACTTGACAGAAGTTTCATAATTGGCTGCTTACATTGCAACTGCCTCCATTCTTGCAGGGGTTGCTGTCACACTCGTTGGTTTCGATCTCACAGTTTTTGCCACTGAAGCCAGGTTTGCAGATGCAGGTGTAGCTGCCCTGACCGGTGTTGGTACACGTGGCGTCATTCCTGCAGGGCTTGTGATTGGTGCAGAAGTTCAGATCCTCATTGCAGAACAGGCCACCCCAGCCTTCTTTGCAAGTGCACTGAAAAGGCTGGTTGCAGGTGCCATGCAAGCACCCCGGGTGCCGCGTGCACTCATCGCATAGGGGGCCTTCCCATCCAATCCGGCACTTGCACTCACCAGGGGCCTCACAATAACCGTTCTCCTCACTACAGCCAGACAAGCAGATGGCTGTTTAGAAAGGATAGGGAGAGAAAGGGGGACATTAGAATGACTGGGCATCATAAAACAACCCCCCTCCTGGAGGCTCAGGCACATCAAGTATTTGTTAAGTACTGAACCAAGCAGCTGGGACGCACACAAAAGAAACACATGCCGTCTTCTTCACGGAAGGCAGAGCATATTAGGTTTCAGCGCGTGCGCTTGTTAAATTGTGCTCTTTGCTTCTATTGTTACAGTGAACAAAAGCAAACTTGGACGTTTGAAGAAGCCGTTGAACTTGCCCGCGTTATTTTCGCTGATTTCCTTTTGCTCTCCCCCAAATAATAATGAACAGTATGGCTATTCATAAACACTTACGTTCGGTGCAATAATCGCCTTTCCATCCAGGAAGGCAAATTCTGTTGCCAGCGGCGTCACAGTTGAAGTGGCCGAAGGTATCATTCCGTGGGCGGCAGAAATCCGAGCATTCCTCGCCGTGGTAGAATTCATCGCACACGACACGATAAGAAAAGCGCAATTGGCTCTGCTCACCGAGATGCACGTCCTGAGACCAGTCCTCACCGATAGCGAGTCTTCTTTTGGTGGCCAAACGGCTTATCATGTTGTTGTTATTCTCTGAAATTAATTAAATAAGTTGTTTGTTAAATATAGGAGGGGGCGAACGCATAGATAATTTGTTATCTCCTAAAACTACGCAGGTGAGGCAAAAAAGAGGACGCGTATAGGCTACCTGTTGACTGGTCAGAGGTTTCTGCGTTCCAGGTTTCGATTATCAAAGAGACGATTCCCTGTAATTACAGCACACTTTGTTAAGTATTACATGCATAAATCTATATGCTACGTACATGAGAGCTGATAACGAATCGTACGTATAAGATTTATTTTGAAATACTTACCGGCCACTTGAAATTAAAAGGCACGCTTATATACGCACTGCTGGAGATAGAGTCTGCACTTAGTATGTCTGACATTCCGGTGCCGTAGGTGCACGGCGGCTCAGGTAATATGAGTGCTTGCGAGTGCTTCAGGCAAACACGGAAAAAGATCTGGCAGTCGCTGGACCCTTTACACACACTGCTCGTGCTTGTGAAAGACAGTACTTTCAACTCAAACACACCGGATGATTTGCCCTGTGAAAATGACAACAGGATTAATTTTAGCAGTCGATGTATACATTATCAAAGAACAGCTGACTTTCAAATAAGTCTGAATACTCACCAGATGCGCTGATATCAAAATAAAAAAACACGTCAATAAAGCACGAGCCATTTTTGCCTTCTTGTCTTCTTGTCTGCTACTGAACGATAGCAGACTGTGAGAGTAGTCCGATATGAATGTTTGTAGTATTATCCACGATTTAAGGGGGGGGAAAGTCGTTTGAAAAAAAAAAATGTTTAAAAGTTAAGCGAATGAAGTTTTCTTATTTAAAAATATCTCAATGTCGCATGTGTTTGGAGCTTACAAACGCAAATAGAATTAGCTCCAGGGGACTTTGGACCTGTCAGTTGTGTTTCGTGAGGCGTGTGTGCTGCGCTTGGCTTTTGTAGCAACCCGATAGAGGCGTGGCTTAGCCGAATGCAAATTAAGTCATAAATGTTCTTTGATTAATTTATTTGATGAGCCCCTAGACGTCATGACGCTTTACGTTCATTTTATAGTAAAACGGATATTACATAAAAGCAGAAACCATTTGTAAACCTACAAAACTTTTTGGAAACCCACATTAAAAACAACCAGATATTAGTTAAAATGATCTCGTGTTGTTTATAAATTTATTCAAAGGCCAAATCACAATTTTTTGGACATATTGTTTTCCTGAAAATTATAGCAATGTATTCTGAACTTTAAAGAAACATATTAATGAGGTTATTAAAATGTATCATGCATTAAAATAATGATAATTTCATTTATGCACCCAATCCATTGTATTTTCAGCAATGTCTCGTGCCACGCAATTTTCTAAAAGTTTGTTTTTGTCTTAAGAATATTCGTCTGCAATCGCGGAGGGGGCTTTGGGTGGAGGGGATTGGCACATCCCTTTTAATTCAGTCCTAAAATCTGTAATTGTTCTGACGCGTGTGAGTCGTTAAACCGGCAAGCGCTTTATTGTGCCCTGGAAAGATCCGGAGGGCTCTTTTGTTATCTTGGGTTTGTATTGTAGGTCTTTGGTAAAGAGGGCGAAATGGTGGGGGTTGCATAGAACATTTAAGATTGCAGATAATTGCTTTCTGGAGTAAGAGTGTGTGTACGTGTGCTGGGAGGGGGCATTCAATACAGCTGTATGATAATCTGCGCACCTGCGTTTGCGCTTCACTATCTTGGTTTATATATTACACACACAGCTTTATCACCACACCTTGCTTACTTTCTCCCCTCTGATGCATCAATTTTGATAAAGTCTAACTATTAAAAAACATATTTTCAAACCTCAGCTTGTATAAATAGCTTGCATGACATCAAACTGAAATGTTTTTTCTGTGTGCATAAACAAAAAAAAAACTGAATGAAAAAAGAAAAGAAAATAACAAAAAATAAATAAATTTGCGAGGTAGTTTTTACCTCAGAGTATTAATTGAGTATGCTGTCGCTGTGTTTTGGGTCATGTTAAGGGGTAAACATAGGAGACACGCGCGAACAATGCGCGGCGTTCCAAACTGTTGCTCGTGCTTTAGTGATTTTCTATTGTGATTCTAATGAGAGCAGCGCGTGCCTCCGCTGGCCCCATCTTTACCCCAGGCACGCTTTGCCCACTGGACGGCACCATATGATTAGGGGGGTTAAGAAGGTCCGCTATTGTTAATTTATTGTCGGACAATTATCAAGACCGTCTGGTTTCTTGGCTTCTGATAAACACAAGGGTGAAAACGTAAACAAAACTTATTATCTGTGTAAACAAGAAAAGGCAAGTAAATAAATGGACTGCGAATTATGGCGTTCATTTGAATACCATCACGACTAACAATGTTGATATAACAACATACTTCAGAATTTAAGAGTTATTATCTGTATAAATGCAAGTAGAGTAAATAAATGGGTTTAGCAAAACATGGTGTTTTTTTTGTTTTTTTTACACATATAGCTACTGTCAAAGTAAAGTCTTAAAAATAAAGGTTCTTTATTGTTATTTATGGTCCAAGGAAACTTTTCGTTACACTTTAAATTATTAAAATATATGGAAAATCTTTGAAGAACTATTCACTAAAAGGTTCTTTGGGTAACCAAAAATGTCCTATTGTGAAACCCCTTTTTTGTTCTTAGTGCCACCTTTATTTTAAAGAGTGTGTGTTAATAAATTATAAAAAGTTATTATAACAACATACAAGAACTAAAATATTTTGATGGCAAAGATGATAGGACGTTGCGTGATGACTTATTTGAAATTACATTATAGCACCAAGAAATACTCAGAAACCAAGTAACAAGAGATTACATAATACTTTAATAGTCATATATGATAACTAAATCGAAACATGAACAAGTGTATAACGTTTTTAATGTTCTTTATTACCATTTTAGCAATCTAGTGTAGGCTAAATTTATTTAAGCATATTTTCTTTCTGTGAAAGCATATTTAGCCTGTCTTTTAAACCATTCTAAAATGAATATAAACATTTTAAAAGACATGTTATATATAGTGTCTTTTAAAATAGCAGGACGTTTACTGTTTCCGCTTCTTTCTTTTTTTGACCTGGCCCTGTCCCATGAAGCGCATCCACGCGGGTATTGATGCGCGCAATGGGGTACATGTTCAGCAAAATAGGTGTCGTGTGCCCATTATGTTCATTCGACAAAGAGAGTGATGAGGGGAAAGCGGGGAAAAGTCACAAAATCAATAGCCATCTGGCTCAATCTAAGACGCGCATGGAGCATCTCTGATGTTCCCCGATATAGGTGAATGATAGATCAAACTAACACGACCCCCCTTCCCCAGGGACATTTATAAGTGTAATAAACTCACTAACGTAATGGTTTCATCGCCTGCTTTTGCGGCTTACAAAATTAAGCGCTCCATGTTTTGCTTTGCGAGTCAGTGCTTAACACTTTCCCATCCACGTGTCCGACATCCAAACGGTGTAAGAGCCGTCGCTTTGGCGTGGTGAAGCGTGTCTGTGAATGGGCTCTTGGGGGAGGAGGAGGAGGATTGGCACATGGGGGTGGAATGACACATGGCGACAGCTATGGTGAGGTGTTATCCAGTGGCAGAAGGCGCATCCATAAATGTGAATTGGTACCCCTCTGCCTAGGTGTGAAGTGCGACACGCGGTGCCCGACGCGAACCGGTTCCCAGGCTCCCTGCACGTGCACGATGCTCTGAGGCGTCAATTTATCCGCATGTCATTTGTTCACACCTTTAAGACACATTCTGTTAGGGTTAAGCTCTGAACCTGGAGAATCATTTAGCAGGCAAGGGAAACACATTTTCTGTAGTCGCAAGGGATAGTTCACCCTAAAATGAAAAGTTATAAGGCTACTCACCTTCAAGTGGTTCTTCTCCTTTATGAGTTTCTTTTTTTTACATTATGGATGTTAATGTATATACCGGTTTTCAATACTCATCAAAATATCTTTTGTTTTTAACAGACGAAAGAAACCAAAACTGGTTTGGAACAAGTAAAGGGAGATTAAATGACAAGATTTCCATTTTTGGATGAACTAGCCTATTCCTTCAAAACACAGAACTGACTGATTTTTATGACTGTTCCCTTATATGCCAATGCCACTATACAGTAGGTTACAAAACAGCTACTATTATTTATGTAGATTATTTGCTTGAATCCCCCAAGCATAGTGCAATTTCTTATTTATGATCACCCATTTAAAGTGAATCACCTGGAGCGTTTGATAGGCCTCATAGATAGTAGTGTCCATTGGATGCAGTATATCCAGGGATTTCCTGATTACTGTTTTTCAAATACTATGAATTTGATCATACTACTCAGCTTGCATGCTGTTTTTGATATTTTGAAATTATGCAAATTCTTCTGATGTTTTAATAAGTCTTATTTGGGCACTTTCCTGATTTCTTTGTGGTAGGTCTATGGTGTGTTTATGAATGGGCCTTTTTCTAATCTTTTCATCGAATATTGCAAAACAAGCTCTTAAAAGGAAACAACAAAAACAATATACTGTCCTTCTGCTCTGATATCTGCAAAACTATTCAATGCTGTAGGCTTTTGTTACAATCGGGACTGGTAAAAGTGTGTATAATTGTTTCTATTTTCCCTTTTTTTAACTTAAAATGTACAGTTTCAGATAGCAAAGGAAATATTTGGAATTTAATATATATTTTTATTGTCATTGTATTTCGAAAACTGCAAAAACTGTTTAGCTTCCCACAGGAATTGCTATAATACAGACAGACATAAATATAAATATATTAAAACAAGAGGTAGTCCAGAAGGTCATATATACAATTGAATATTGCAGAATATATTCAGTGTTCGTGTGGGTTTCCTCGGGGTGCTCCGGTTTCCCCCACAAATCCAAAAACATGCGCTATAGGTGAATTGGGTAAGCTAAATTGTCCGTAGTGTTATGTATGTGAATGGGAGTGTATGGGTGTTTCCCAGTGATGGGTTGTGGCTGGAAGGACATCTGCTACGTAAAACATATGCTGGATAAGTTGGCGGTTCATTTCACTGTGGCGACCCCAGATTAATAAAGGGACTAAGCCGAAAAGAAAATGAATGAATATTCCATGTTTTCAATGATTAGGCCAACTTTGTTCAAACAGACAATTTAGTTAATATAATTTATTTAGCACTGTCAAATGCATGTATGTTTGCATTTAGGCCTATCTGTATTTGGAAACACAAACAAATAAAATTATGACAATGATTCCAAAAGCAATCTAGTCAGATAGATAAATAGACGGATGGATTGATGTATAAAATACATTAATTAACTTTGAAAAATAGAAAAATCTCCACAAAACATTTAATCTCCTATTTACAGCTGAATTTAGCGTTGCCAATGTGTATACGGATTAACTAGTAGTAATGACTTTTTAGAACCGGTTCACAAAAATGAATCAAAGAATTGACCAAGGCAACCTGACTCGCGAGCAAATGACTCTTATGAATCGATTCTCTTAAATGAATCATTGACATTCAGCGTTACTCCACAACGAACGACACTTGCGAGCCGTATTTAGTGAATCCATCCAGCCGAAGCGGTAACTGACTAAATTTGCTTGACTCATTTTTTCGTTATGACTGACTGTAAATTATGTAGCTATTTAAGGCTTATTAATTTAGCGGTTGTTCATGATAACTTGTAGTTCAATATATTCATTACCTGCTTTTCTTTTAGTTTTCTTTGGACCAATTATTACATTGCGTTTTTTCAGCCTCCTGTAACATGCTGATGTTTTTCACAGAGGATTCTAGCTCTTCAGAGGTTAGCATGAGGGCATCATGGCACGTGTCCGTCTGTCAAATGCAATGGTGCGACATTGGCAAAAGTTTTAACACCTTGCATTCTGTCTCTCTCAGGTGCCTCAAACTGCTGGAGCATCATGTACTCACATCATGTGTCTGTTAGTTTAGCTGCAAAACATCGAGTTAGAGTTAACAGCTAATACTGATAATTTAATTTAGAATTGAGTTCTAGTTATCACAAACAGTCTGAACGAATGAGAAAGTTTTAAGTTGGCAGACTAAAAATTCCGTTTTCTAATATTTGTGCAATGCAGCTGACAGACTACAAATGGCACACTTCATCAATTTAATTTTTAAGTCTTTAAATCAGTTTAATTGAAGGCTGTAATTTATAATATTTAAGATAATGCCATTATTATAATAGCCTTTCAACAGAATATTTAACATTTTTAGTTTTACAACAGAATAGTACTTGTGAATGCCTCTGATGTAAAGCTAAAATTATAAATAAAATATGAATATAGAAAAAACCATTGTAAATATAAATGTAATTATACATTTCATACATTTAATATTTAATTAGCAAGAAAAAATCCATTTAATTAATGACATATTTAATACTTAAAACAATTAAGGAATTTGCAAATAAAGATCTTGAAAATGTCAAATGGAAAATGTCAAAGATCATAAATATATATAAAAGGAAATATAAAAACATTCTACAAAAGAATAAAATTAGACAGAAGTTTTTAAAAGTGCAGGATATCAGAGATTGAATGCTCTGTTCAATCGGCAAGAAATTACAAAATAGCCTTCATGCTTGTTTTTGAATATATCAACTTTTCTCCCTCAAATAAGTACTGTAGCTGCTCAATAAAACTCATCCACATTATATTTCTATTTAAAAACAATGAACAAATGTGCACTGATTATTCAAATAAATGAGATAATAGTTAATCAGTTAAACTATGCATTAAAAAAATGCACATTTTTATGAAAATTCTGTAAATGGCACAATTAAATAGAAAATAAAAAAAATCTAATATTATTAATGGGCAACACGGTGGCGCAGTAGGGTAGCGCTGTCAGCCCACAGCAAGAATGTCGCTGGTTCGAGTCCCGGCTGGGTCAGTTGGCATTTCTGTGTGGAGTTTGCATGTTCTCCCCGTGTTTGCGTGGGTTTCCCCTACAATCCAAAGACATGTGCTGTAGGTGAATTGGGTAAGCTAAATTGTCTGTAGTGTATGTGTGTATGTCCTGGTCCTCCAGGTTGGGGGATGAGTGTTGGGCTAACAACCCACCTCGTAAAAACTAGATGTTACGAAACACCAATATGGTGCGGCTAAATATCAACTTCGATATAAATGGCCCTGGGAGTAAGTAATATTATTAATAATAAACTAAAGCATCAAAAATTAAAGCTGATCAAAACAGATTCCCTCCAAATCAAACCTCTGAGCGCAGAAAAAAACAACAAGACCAAACATCAAACCCACGTAGGTTATAGTTTGTTTATTTATTGAAGATAGTCTGGGTGTTTCACAACAAAAGCAATACAAAGAACATTCCACAAGCACATCCTCAGACACGACGGACCATTTCTGACATGAAGAGAAACAGCACCAGATTGAGCTTGCTTTATTTTAGTGGCTCTCCGTAACAAACACAGGCTCACTGGCAGCACCAACACAAATGCAAGGTTTCACTTCATGTGCCAGTCAGACATTATTGAAGTCTTATATCAGGCTATTGCCTACAGCATCCTTTACGGGTTTCAAATGGGACCTACGTGATGAAAACATGATCGGTTCTTCAGTTTGTGATTTTTGCTCTTGTGGAGATAAAGGAGCCAAGAAGTGGACAGAAACTGGTCCAACCAAATGAGGGCATCGTATGTGTGTGTGTCTGCTGTCCAGGAAGTGCCATCTTTCACAGGAATGAAATGTCTTTTTGGAGTTGGCCGCTCCTTTCCCAACCCCTAAAATCCTGTTCAGCATAGCCTGATTGGATGTTTCTCCACACATGCCCTTGTGTGCCCACTTACACCGTCCTCCTGTTCGACTGTGACCCTCATCTCAATGGCTGCTCACAGTCCAGGCGGGATGGTTTCGGGTGGGTGCGCGCAGGACGAGTCTTCACTGCTGCTTTCGGGACCAGAAACGACCTGCAATGGTGCCTAATGAAAAGCCCTGTTTCTTCTGTTGCGCCATTTCTGAAATTCTTTGTTCTTCTTCCTGTGTGTGCGAAAATATGCAAGTGATTTTAGCGAACACCATAAAGGCAAGATATTGCAGATCAATATTGTAACAAAAAAGTCATCACCATACTTCCCTAGTTGATTGAATTTTTTAAGAACATTCACATATTGCAGAAAATTGGCTAATTCTTACAAATTCATACGACTGTATTTGTACGGAAATGTATGATTTTTACACTGATCAAAATGTACAACATTGTAAGAAATACAAATTAGCCACTAAATAAATTTATGAACTGCTGTGAGAATGTGTTAGTATAACAAATTATCAGAAAATTTTAAATATGCAAATAAGGCATTATTAAAAAAAATATGCACAAATTTGTATACATTTTTAGTACAAAAATCTGAAAACTGTTCAAAATCATAAATTGTATTATTTTGATATATAACATTTGATGTATATTAATCTAAAAATGCAGGGTTATTTCAAACCAAAAGTTTGGTAAAATAGGGACAATCCCAAACCCGCTGGGTTAAATTTTGAAATTAAATTTCTACCTCCATTTTAACCCAACGGTTGGGTTTTTACCTATTTTACCTGAATTTAGTGTCAAGAAAAATGTACAGAAAAAAAGTCAGAAAAATGTACAGGTGCATAGGGGAAAAAAGTGCTTTTGCCAGCAGTGTATTGTATTAAATATAAATCATGTGACTGAATCATGAAACTGAAGTGCGTACCTGTGCAAGCTGTGCCTGTCTTCTTTTGAAGGCTTCAATAGGGTCTTCTTCATGGGCGTAGTTCTCTAATACTGAACGCACGTCCTCCACCCCGCTGATGGCAATAGCTGAACACCAAATAAAAGGTCAACAAATGAAAGTTACGAAACAACAAGACTCATTTGCTCTAATAATGCACAAACTCACTTTTAAGGAAAGCAGCCAGGTCATACAGAGTGCGATCCTCTGAGTTTCCATCCCACTTGCACAGCGCCAAACCATTGAAGGGCTGCAAACCAAAGGCCTCCCGCTTACAGTCCACCACGATGACTTTAGAGGTGTCTCTGTTCAAACAAGACACGTCCTGCAGGACAGACAATCACAGTTATTGCTGAATATTATTTAGCATATTTACTATAGGTAATAAATAAATAAAAAAGAAAACATGAAATGTGAAATTACCCAGATATAAACAACAAAAATGGCAGTAAAAGGGTTTACTTAAAGCAACATAAAAAAATTTTTAAAGCATTTTTTCAAAAAAGCTTTAAAATGAAAAGATCCAAATTAATTCTCAAACTTTAAATATATTATAATAATAATAAAATACAATTATACAAATTGAATAACATACTGTACCATACAACATACTTTAAGAACTATGGAAATTCCAAAAGAAATGTTTATGAAGTTGGAATATGTTTGAGATGGAAAAGGTTTCATATTCAATTTCTAACAAACAAATATTAAGGGGCAGGTGTGGCCTAATAGTTAGGGACTTGAACTTGTAATCCAAAGGTTGCAGGTAATAGCTGCTCAATGCTCTGGGTGTGTGCGCTCACAGTGTGTGTGTGTGTGGAGAAAAGGGCCAACTTTGAGAATAGGTAAAAGCATACTTCACAATTCTTTGCTTCACTTCACTTTAACATTAAATTAATACATACATTTTACAATGTTAAATGTATATATAATACGTTTTAAAATGTTTGAGATGGAAAATCCTCTTCTTTACCTTGAGATGGAGTGTTTTTGTTTTTGTTTTAGATGTTTTCTATTTATTCCATTTTGACTTTAACAATGTTTAACAATGATGCTTAAGTCAAATTTGAATTAAAAAAAAAAACATTTCACTTATATGGTTCAACTCCCCCCCCCAAAAAATGTGTTGCACTCAGCTTCTTGCATGGAGAGTTCTGATGTCTACCAAAGCAGCTCCAGTCCACTCATGCCAGCTATACATACAAATTGGGGTTAAACATGACCTCTCGCACCTCTGACCGTTTGTGCGACACTGAACTGAACCATATTTACACCTATGCATTTGTGGAGGGGTGCAAAGTCTTAACACCAGGCGATTGCCCTTGTTGCTCATGCTAATGCGTGCACACACACACACACAGCGGGGCCAACTGTCTCAGCGGTGGTCCTCCAGAGCAGATGGACGGGGACGATGCACTCTCTCTATCACTCAGGTCATCAGCTTCCCCCTAAGGGACTCAAAAAAAAAAAAAAAGAGAGAGAGAGAGAGAGAGAGAGATGGAGGGGCCCCGAAAGGAAAGCCCTGTTGACGGCGGCACACACTCCGTAGCATCTAAAATAAATGACCCGCATCTGCCTTCCCCGTAGTCCCAGTGGGAGTTTCACTGTAGTTCTTATTGACTGTATGAGCCTGCATGTATGAATAATGAGATTTTTATGGATTACGGCAATATGCGACCTCAACATCCCATTCAGAGCGATTATTAGTTGGTTTATGTAGCTTCAGTGTGTGTGTGTGTGTGTGTGTGTGAGACGCAGCTGGGCATTTGAGTGTCATGTTGCGAGTCAAGCAGTGTGTTCAATTCCCCAGGTGAAGCGTTGGAGCACGAGCCAGATGAAGTGTGCCGCTAACTGTACACACGTGCCACGCTACACACCTGCCAATCAAAGCTGGACACGCCTCCCTATCTGTGCTCCAATGGGGGAGGAGCAGCAGCTACTTGTGGCAGATCTGGAGGGGAAACATGTGTGTTGTTCCTCATTTATTTTCCTGGATTCTATCATTTTTTGATAGACAAAGACGAAAACATTTTAGTAATTCCTAATCAAGCATTCTTAACTGAAATCATTGAAGATGATATTTAAAGATCAATTCAATTTAATGATTCAACGTCACAATTTAACAATTATTTCAAAAATGTTTTCATGTTTCATTGAAACAACTAAACTAATAGCTTAATTATTGTGAAGCCCTATGAAAATGTTTTTACATTTTATTTTTATCCCAATTTCAAGTATTTTTCCCCTTATTTTTGTTACTCTGGATTTCTTAATGGTTAAAAATGGAATTCTAGTAAACAATAAGCTCTAATTGATTGAAAAATTTTTATGCTGTATCACAATTTCAACATTTAGTTTTTTGTTTTGCAAGTACTCCAACCATTTGAGTGTCTCATGAAATCAGTCTAATATTTCCACCTTGGCAAAAAGTCTGAGTGAGAGGAGGAGGGACCGGGAGTAAAAAAAAAAACCCCATCCAATATTTTGAATTTAGACTGCAATATCTAGTTCAACCACTAGGTTGAATCCTACACTCAATCCTATATACTGTATCTTTTTAGGGGGCTTTCACTATTAATTGGAGAGGACAGTGGAGACTATAGGCAGGAAAGTGTGGGGAACAGAGAGAAGGGAAGGATCGGCAAAGGACCTCCAGTCAGGAATCAAACTCGGGTCGCCGTGAGCACCATTGTCCTATATCTCGGTCTGTGCCCCTAACCACTAAGAGCTTTTGGCATCGACACATACTGCACCTTTAATACATAAATAACATTTTTGAAATCAAAAAGCATATTTAATGAAATTAAACTAATGAATTTTAACTAAAATAATTTAAAAGATTGACAAAAATAAAACATTTTATGCTACTATGAAAATCCTTCTATTCTACTTCCAGATAGTTTATTATTGTCATCATCATCATCATCATCATCATAATATTAATAATAATAATAATAATTATTATACTTTTCCTGGAATTCATTTCCAAAAAGCTAAATCCAAAAAACAACATCTAGTCAATTGAATTCATTAATTATAAGACACTGTGCCATTGACTTGCACAGAAAAATGCAGAACATGCAGACTCTAAATTCCAAATTCAGTAACATTCTGCTTAATCCTGTAAATTTCAACTATGTGTAAATACCAGAGAACTCAATCACTTAAAACAATCACTCAAGTTCATGCTGGCCCATAATGCATCAGTGTCAATCTTGTCAATCATCAGTTTTATTTACACTTCACATTCTTTTAACTGCATTTGTCGTCATTTTTCATGTGTCATCTGCAGTTTTTAAGAGTTTTTCTGTACTCAGTTCCTGGGAAGGCGGCTTTCTCCTCCCCCAGCAGAGTCTGAGGGCCAGATGGGAGGTGAGGGAGGGAGAAGCAGAGTGAAATAGACGTGAGTTAGCAGAAGGTGGATGAGGAGAGAGAAAGAGAAGAGAGAGAGAAAAAGAGAAAGAGGATGGGGGTCTGCTGGACAAGGCCAGACAGGCAGTGGTGAAATGTGACCGCAGTACACGCGCACGCACACACACACACGCGCACACACACTTCACTACAAGCACTAAAGCAGCAACTGTGCAGTGGGACTAATTGGTTCTATTCAGTATATTAACAGTAATTATGTATACCATCCATGTCATTTAAAGATTTTATTTAAAAGGAATAGATCACAGAAAAATGCTAATCTACTTACCATTCCAAATCGGTTTTACTTTATGTTAAGACAAAAAAAAAAAAAAAAAAGATATTTTGAAGAAGGATGGATGTGGTAACCATTGACATGCATAGTAGTAAAAAATATATCTAAAAGTCAACATTCTTCAAAATAATGTCTTTTGTGTTTAACAGAAAACAGATGCTCGGATAGAGTTGAAACAAGTAACCATAGACTGCCATGTTTTTTTTTTATTACTACGCTTTCCAAATCCATTTTACTTTGTTTTTACTGTTTAAGACAAAAGAAGATATTTTCATAGAATTAGAAATCATAGTAATAAAAAAATATATGGATGTCTATGGTTACCGGTTTCCAACATTCTTCAAAATAATTTCTTTACTGTTTAACTGGAAACAGAGATTGGAACAAGTATAGGGTGAGTAAATTATGACAAAAAAATAAATAAAACAAGCTAATGTCTTTTGATCTTATTATTGGCCAAAGCACTTAAAACACTATGGTTTTAGTTGAAACTATCAAATTGAGTGGCGTAAATGTCCCCTTATACACCATTGTATAAATATTTGAATATTTATATTTCAAAGAAGTCTCTTCTGCTTACAAAAACCACATAAAATTGATAAAAAAAAATACAGTAAAAAAGAAGTTTAAAAAAATAACCCTTTTTCTATTTGAACGTAAAATGTAGTTGATTAAAGAAAATGCAGAATTTAATCTGCATTGCTCCAATTTTTGGTCACATGATACCAATACACTGATTCACAACTCAATATTTTATTATTTTTTAAAAATGATTTTAATGCAAATTGGAAGCAGCTTAATATTTTTGTGGAAACATTTTTTAATTCAAAACTCACTCTGTCTTTTTTTTTTCTTTACAGTAAAGTAGTCTCTCTCTCTCTCTCTCTATCCATCTATCTATCTATCTATCTATCTATCTATCTATCTATCTATCTATCTATCTATCTATCTATATATATATAAATATAAATATTTATCCATTCATATTCATGAATACAATGATCAACTTCTTCCCCAAAATAAGATTCTATAATGAATAAATAAGTATAATATAATCCTCAACTGAAAGTAACGCTAAATCTGATTTTAACTTGTCATGCAATTATAATTTTGATCTTTAAACATTCGACTCGGCACCATTCATAAGCCTAATGAGGACTAAGCTTAGGTAAGGATGGAAGGCCTAACGAAGGAAAAAAGAAGGGGGCCGAAGGTTAATGAGGCCCGAGATGAGGAGGAGAGAAGGAGGGGAAGAAACTGCTATTGTCTTGGCTTGCAGAGAAAAGAAAGAAAGAAAGAATAAGAACGTAGCAGTGGGGAAATCAATGGATGAACAGAAGGACGGCATGCAGCACAGACATGGGGGGCATCGCGCCATAATGTTGCCCGGGTCACTGAGGAGCGAGGGGCCCACGGGGCGAAGATCCTGAGCAATAAGATCACACCATACTGTATTACAGACACATGGAGGAGCTTTGCTAAATGAGGAAGTTAGCAATCACTCATCACTCCATCAGGATTGCAGCATAAGAGCAAACACATTCTGAAACTTGCCCTAGAATGCGTGAATCGAGCCATTAATACATCATTGAAGGATGCATCATTTATGGTCAGATTATTAGCATCTGTCTGACTGCAACAAAGTTCTTCGACATGTGGCTCATCTAAGTGAGACTTAAATGATTCGTGGCCTTGTAGGAAATACCAGAACGATGATTTTTTTACGGTAAGTGGTGGACACTGTTTACAAGAACAGAGAAGTGCTGTAAATACTGAGAGTGTGTTTGTACACGTCACCAGCAAATGTGACACTGAGGAGCAGATGTATTGGAAATCAGATTGTGATGTTTACCTTAACATGGTGGCCGTCCATGTAACGTGTGGCATCCCTAAAGAGCCGGTACATCACGAATCCCTGAGGGTCTATACTGTCGATCAAGGGGTACGCTGTCTGTCCACACACAAAAAAAACACAATATTGTTTTCAGGAATCATTTTTGCACATTATTAGACTACATTACATTACATTGAAAGAAAAAATCTCTTTTCTCTTTTAAAAGGAATAGTTTAGCCAAAAAAAAAAAAAAATATTATTATTATATTTTTTTTTTTTTTTTTTCACTCCCAGGCCATCCAAGATGTATTTTCTTTAGGCAAAGAAAAAATTAAGGTTTTAAAGCAAACCTTTAATGTCACACCTTGTGCTATGCTTACACTTTGTTTTAAACCTTTCACACAAGTTTTCACACAAAAATATTATAATACTCCTTTTTAAAAAAAATTAATAGAAGACTGTTTTAAATTTTTTTTTTTAAATATCAACAAATGTTTCAATTATGTTGTGAAATATATGATATTCTGATCCTCTAGTGTAAGAATAGGCATTTCGTGATTTAAACAGCTTAATGATGAATAACGTGTGGTGGGAGGGGTCAGGTTAATCTGCGCTGCAGTGGAGAGATTAGAGCTGCTGGATTTACAACATTCATCAACTTCTCACAAAATACATGAAACTGGCTGTGTTTAAGAAAAAAGTAAATGTTCCAGTAACCTAAACAATGTATCTGACAGCATGTATTTTACAAACCAAAAGATTACGTTTTGCTAGTACTTATGTGTATTTAAATGTCTAAAACATAAAATAAATGGTTAAAATTAATGTTTGATAACAGTGATTTATGGAAATCTATGCGGTCATCTTTCTCTGGCTCAGCGCCAATATCTGAATTTAGCAGCTGATCATGTGATGCACAGAATGTTTTATCACACTGGACCAGTCGACACTGATTACCCTGTTGTTATCGTATGCATCAAAAGGTTTAATATGAGTTTTAGTTTTGTGGAGACACATTTCCATTTACACCTTGTGTTTTAGTCCCTTTTCCAGATTGAGGGTAAAGGAGACAATGGAAAATGGTATGTAGAGCAGCAGCTTTTGTTTCTGCTCTTGAGAGCTGCAAAACTATGCAGTACGTTCTCACTGGTCCTAACTCGAACACAGAGCCACAATGTGCCTTTTCAATTTTTTTGTCCTCAAAGCAACCTTTCGATTTTAGATGGTGAAATATAAATAACATATGGTTGCAAGGGGGAAATTTGATATTGCAAAATAATTGCAAAAAACTAGCCTGTTACTATGTACTGCAATCATATGAGTCTAACTTGATAATTCAGCTACAGGATAATTAATATTTGTATTCTGGTGTTAACTTTGCCTTTTACAAGGACAAGGAGCAAGTTTTATTTTACTTTAAGAGTATTTTATTTTACAACATGTCTAAGTAATGGTTAATAAAAAAATAACTCTTCTTTGTTTGGCTTAAAGCAATGTATCGTTAGTCACTTGAGTGTATTATGACAACCCTATAGTCCACTCAGATAGACAAAAATGCATCTTAATAACAGGGCTTGAGACTTTGTTCCTCTTGTAATGGGCTGGTTCTGGGTGCTTAAATCACATGACCTCCCCAACATGCATACATCATGTGAAAAGTTGTAAATGAATTACTCATGAATGGGCACTTGTAAACACTTGACCAAGGAGAGCATCTGCAGTGAAAGTAAACATGTATATCATGAGTCTGGTTTACTTGCATTAGACGGAGGAAAATCCTAGATTTTTTTTTTAAATTTCAGCTGAAGATACAAAATCATATAGATTGATTGGCCTGGGGGTGAATATATTGTAACCATTTTTTTTGAGTAAGCTACTTTAACAGATATCGTTTATCATCTAGGGAGACCAAGACACATTAAAAATCCTACTATCCTACTAATATCATGTTTTTTCTCCCATTAGAAATTCTCAAATACGTCTGTAACATTTGTAAAGCATCAGGACGGCGGATGGGCCTTTTTTTCACAATGACAAACAGCTGAACTGACTTTTGCATACATTAGAATGAAACAAAAAAGCAACAGCAAAAGGCAGTTCAATCAAAACAAGGCTAATTTGCATGACTTTAGAAGTGTGCCACACCAACAAATCAACAACAGACACACACAAACACCAACAGACTGCAGCTTTGCATAAAGACCTGTCTAATGGCCCTATAATGAAATGTTATACATGTGCACAAGATGGTGCGTTTGTAGAATCAACAAACATGTAGGTGAGCTGCTGTACCCAAAATAGCATCTATTGTATCCCAATATGCTAAGCAGGGTTCAAGAAACGTTTCCTTTCGACTGCAATTGAAACAATGTATGCGAAAACAAATATGCCAATTGAAATGGCATTATTGTGGTAAACAGAAAGTCCCGATCACCCCTCAGACTCACCATGCCCGTCTCTGATGTGAAGATGACTATCTCATAAAGCGGTGCCAGTTGCTGAAACAAGTAGTCGATGCCAGGCCTCTTCTTAAAACGCCAACCGGTGGCCAACTAGAAGAAACAAAGATCCACAAAAAAAAAAAAAAAACATTTATTTGAGCAATCAATAAAAGATGGATGAGAATAAAAGATGAATGAAACTGATCAAAAGTTAAAGTAAATACAACTCTATTATTACAGAAAATCTCCATTTCAAACACTTGACACTGTAAAGATGGTAAAAAGTCAGCTATACAATCACAGCAATGAATGACATTTAAACAGTAAAATAGAAAACAGGAGCTTAAAATTGCAAGCCTGTTTGACTATAAAGCCATTTTTACTGTGCTATTGATTAAAGGCAGCTTTGGTGAGTCTTTTCAACCCTAAACTTCTGAACTGTAATGGATTTTTTTTTCTTTGTAAATACATTCATTTTCTTTCTAAGGTAGAAGAAAGGATATAATAAGTAACAGATTTCCGCTGTTAGATTACTAAAGTGGTCCTTTTTATACCATTTATGATGTATTTTGCTCATAGGTGATGTTTCCAATTTCCAGAGCTTTGATCTTTAACATCTTTAGGCGTCCCATCTGGAATGCATTTATAATGAAATCACTGTTAAAAGATCTCTCTCAGTCATTTACTGGAAAATAAAAATGCTATTCCAGTCATCTGTGTGCAGAAAGCATGCAGAGCAGAATGAAGTGATTTTTATTTGATAGTGTTAAATCTATGCCTTAAGATAACCTAGTCATATTAATCCATCATACTTAACCAAACACTTCTGTAATATGAGATAGGAATCTTACTTTTGTATCGTTCAGAGTAACAGATACTTTGTAGTACTGATAATCTACACCGGAGAATACATAAAAGGCAAAACAAAACAAGTAAGAGTACAGTCGCAGCTGGAGGTTCAGCGGAAATCAGTGTGGAGTGCGGAACGGTAACAGTCTGCTGAGGTGTGTCAGGTTACGGGGTGGCTGTGCTCCACCTGTCACCTGTGTGTGGCCCGTCCCTCACAGCTGGCCCGGTACAGCAGGAACAGAGGGGAGGAGGGCACAGGTAAGGGAGGCAACAGGTGGTTGGCCAAAACAGCACTCCAGATGGCGTCATATGATTAGCAGAAAAGGAATTGATAAGGATAGCTGGTAATAAACTGATAAGTGGCCGAGAGTTGTTAAAAAAAAAAGATTTTCTTGCAGGTGGGATATGGCAAAAATACACACATTATACATCATGTGTGTATATTCAAAATATGCTACAGCAGATGTAGTCGTGTTTGATTGGAACCGAATAGGGTGTAAAATTAGGAGCCCCAAAATAAATAAATAATACAAAAAATTTACTTTGCTGTTAATTTACTCACTTACCAAGATATAGGTGTCATTTTTAAGGTAGGACATTACATATATATATATATATACATATATATATATATATATATACATATATATAT
>CAIGQV010019070.1:19835691-19878493 GCA_903798115.1 Danio jaintianensis | reverse complement strand
TATATATATATATATATATATATATATATATTTTTTTTTTTTTTAATCTGAAACCGGTCCTTGGCTATTCATAAAATGCAAGTCAACTATTAAGTCAAAAATAATATACAGGCAACACAAAATGAATACCTGTGACCCCTGAAATTAGTCCTATGAAGCAAAACATTTGCTGAGGCTTTGGATAAAAAGTAATAATGCTGTAAATAAGGTTCAGTTACTTAAACCTACTGTTTCTGCTTCTTAGGATCACATCAGGATAAAGTTTGTATCATCAGGAGTCACAGGTATTTATTTTTTTTGCTAGCATGTTTTCAAAGCAGTGACTTGAATTTTATGAATAGCCAATGGCTATAGTTTCAATTAAAAAAAATTCTTTGATGTTTTACTGAAGTAAATAAAATGATTTTAAATAGCATTTAGATGTTTCTTTTTTTCTTTAAAGGGCACTCATCATGCAAAATCTACTTTTGGAAGCTGTTTGGACAAGTATGTAGTTATAGTGTGTCCACAGTCATATTGTAGTCTTTTTTTATTTCCTGACGTTAAAATAGGATCTAAATCCCAGTGTTTTTAAGGCCTACTGCAACTTGACGTAGCAGTGCGGTTTTCCCCATCCACCGATATTGATTGACAGGCGCGTATAACCTTGTGTCCGTATTAACATGTATAAACATGTCCACAAGACTTGATTTGCAAAGAAACTGGGATTAAGAGATCTGTTCCAACTCTCTGTGATCCAATTGAACAAAGCAGCAGCAAGTGGTAAACTTTGTATTTTTTATAGCATTTTGAATTATACTTTTTGAGCTACGTAATTCAACTGCTGGAATCACCACAGCTGCATAGTGTACACAACTATAAACAAGTCCTGGTTTGTGGACATTAACTCTGGTTTTTGTAGAGTTACTTAACTATAATGGATCTCTATACAGCAGCTTATTTACCCGTTTGGTGGGCATCCTGTCGCATCTGCCGTGAGTAGATGAGCAAAAACTCTACAAAGTGTTAAATTTGTGTGTGGCTCATATTTGGATAACTTTGGTATTTGTGACTCTGGGTCTCTGTTTCATCGTTCCATCGAGCTGCTGTGTGTCATCTTTGCAGTGTTTATCCTGATATCTGTCCCTGGTTATCCTTGAAAAGCAAAATGTCATGAGTGGGCGGGGACAACCAGCTCATAGGCACAGGCACTAAAACAGCTACAGTTCCTTCTGACCCAAAAATTGACATTATCAACAGGGTATAATCAAAAATCATCTGATGGGTATTTTGGCCTGAAACTACAGACACATTCTGGCGACACAAAAGACTCTTGTAATAAGGCCAAATTGGAAGCCCTTTAAGAATTAACACCCGTGCATTCTGGAAGCATGTCTCCAACTGTTACCGAGCAATTATGAGATAATTTGAAATATAGTATGACATGACTCTTTTTTTCATTATTTATTTTACTTTGAGGAGAAAATGATATGGCATTTGTTACATCATATTAATCAAATGTATTTCTCACAATGCAAGTACTGTGATGGCAAAGCAGACTTAGCTCAAGTCTTGGAGGTCACATGACAATCCTTCTAATATCCCGATTTGCTGCTCAAGAAACATTTATTAATATTAAATGACATATCATATTATTCTGGATCCTCAAATGCAGCTTCTCTTTTGGATATTTGAATTGAGCTGTGACACATACCGACCACTCTGGATGGAGGAGTACATCGGTGAGCTCCAGCACCAGAGTATATGGAGGCTGATAATAAGGCTCTCGTAGAGGGTCTGGAAGAAGCTTTGGGCTTGTGGGCTCGATGATCATCTAAAGGAAAAAACAACAACAAAAAAACAAAGGGAAACATTTTCAACTCTATTTCTTTATCATTAATGAATCAGGAAATTGATATTATTTTTATATCCTCCAACCTGTCTGTAATCTTTGAAATATTTAAAGGTTCTTCTAAGCTGCTGGACCACAGGAACATCTACAGGACAGAGAAATCAGATGAATATAAGAAATAATACTCGTGTTTAATTGATTAGATCAATAAAGTACTGTTAAAAAGTATTGTAAATGCTTTGGAGCTTAATTATAATAACTACATGACAGCATTTAACAATAATGGCCCCTTCAGAACATCCCCACATCACTCAAACTAAAGTGATTAGCCCCATTTTCTCCGTCCAATCACCACATGCCATATGCCAGCTCAAGCAGCAGAAAGGACAGATAAAGTGGCGGCACAGGTTCCATGCACCTCCTGCCTGCTCGCTGTGCGTCTGTTAATGCCGTCGTCCTGCCGAGGGGCACGTCAACAGCATCAGGCCACGAGGACAGAGGCTGATTGGGAGACGAGGGGGAGGGACCATACAAAGTGCTTAAACACCCTCTCCTCCGGCTGCTTTCCCTCCTTTTCTCCTCTGTTTGATTAGTTCGGAGGGGGAGTGTTTGCGCTCTTTGAGGGAGCATGTGCCTGTTGGCAGTCTTCAATGGAAGAAGTTTTCTCTTGAGACTAATGAGCGAGACGAGATGGACGTCTTATCATCGTACTTAAGTTAAAGAGAGACAGTGGTTGTTTCTTTAGGTTGCATTTTTGCATATTTGATGTTAGTCTACGTGAGTGTTTACATTACGAAAGCAATCTGGTTGAATGTGTTTTTGACTACCTGGTAAAAAGTCGACACACTTAAAACCTTTCAGATCCCGTTTACATCTGTAATTAGTAAACATCCACTTTTGATCACAAAAAGGAATGGAAACATATATGGAAAAACAAGCAATAGTTTATCAATTTCATTTACTCGCCCTAATGTCATTCCACAGACCAACTTTCCTCTGAGCAAGAATTAATCAATTGTGTGGAACCTTCAATTCAAAAAAGCTAAGTAAAAGTTGGCAAACCATAAAGGGTTCTGAAGATATTTGATTTGAAGGCTGCGTAAATGAAATGTATGACACCTGATATGTATGAATCATCAGACTTAAATGTAAAGACTTTGGATTAGGGCTGGACGATATTGGAAAGATTGCAATATTTTGTTCTTCTGCGATATATAGTGCGATATGAATATAATTTCACAAGATGACTATTTGGAAATAATTCATAATTTTACATTGATTGAGATGATTTAATTCAGAGAGTGAATTTGCAAAATTTGAAAACAAATATATATACAAAATAAAATAATACATTAAAGAACAGATGAAAACCATAGAACAAAGATAAAAATGAAATAAACAATGCTCTATGGTTTTCAGTGAAGTCTAACAGTACAGAAATGTAATAATCACATGTAAAATAACACTGTAGTCGTTGTATACAATTAATCTTTCTTAAAGTGGCAAACTTTATCATTTATTGTGCCCTAATTGTTTAAATTGACTTGAAATTGCTTGACATCCTGCGATGTGACTACTGCAGATTTGCACATTGCGATATCGATGCTGAAACGATATATTGTGCAGCTCTACTTTGGATATAAGCATATTGTGACGCACTGCACACCAAACGGGAGATTGTGGTTTTTTTTATTCACGGATAAAAGAACATGGGCTTTGAAGAAAATGGAGGTCAGTTAATAATGACAGAAGGTTTCAATTTACACTAATATCTAAAAGTTTGAGGTTAATACAATTTTAAAGTATTTCTGCATTCAAGATTGCATTTATTTCATAATAAAAATACAGTAAAAACTATTTTACTAATATAGTAAAAAATGTTAGTTCAGAAGAACATTTTGTTAATAAAAATAGGATAATGTAATTTAGTCCTGTAAAGCCAATCTAATTATTATTATTGCCAATCCTATTTCTCAGATCTAGGTGAATAGAAAGATCAAAAGAACTCTATTTTAAATAGAAATATTTTGTTACATTCATAAATGTTTCACCATCACTTTTAATCAGTTTAATGTGTCCTTGCTGAGAAGAGCGGGGGGAAAAAAGACCCCAAAACTTTGAATGGCTGTGTAGGTGAACTATTGTTTTCTGCTTTTCATTGTTTCTAAAGAGGGGCTTGGAGAAAGTTTATCCTCTCCATCGACCTCAATCATCTGTTTAACTCGGTGCAAACTGGCACACATCTGTCCCGGCATAAAAGTCCTTCCCTCTCCACTTGGCCAAGATCAATACAAAGAGTGAACAGTTGCAAGAACCGTTACCAAGAAGACTGATCCAAGTAGACACTGGAGAAGTGCAGAACAACTGTGCGCGCTTTGAAGAGTCTCTTGTGCTAACCTTGTTTGTCAGTGTAAATGGCGAGGAGTCCATTGTTGCCCATGGCTCTCCGGAGGGATGTCCATTGAGTTTTTAGGCAAGGAGGGAGGGAGAGGAAGATCGATGGCTAGGCCTCTGGACATAACAAAGACCTCCTTTAATCCTGCACTGGGCTAGCATATGCTTCGCTAGTTTGCCAAAGGCCATTACTCAATTGCCTTTCTTCCCTCCCATTCTTTGGGTGCCTCTTGCCTTTTTCCTCCCTGTCAATTGCTGCTTTCTCTAGCCATGAAAAGTGGTCTTTAGGTGCGGCCCCTCTCTCTGCTGTCTTATGGGGATCTAACTGTTCTGTGTGGATAGAGTACCAGACCTGGGCTAGTGTCTTCAGGATGACCTACAGATTGCCATTGAGGCATTTTGTGTCCGAGGTCAAAATACTCGCCAAGTACAAAGACACAAAGTTGAAGTAAGCAACAAAAATCATTGCCAAAAGAAGTCCCCATAAATCTGATCCACTATCCTGCTCACCAGTTGTTTGCTCATGATTTCTTGAAGAGTGTGTGATGTACACACAGCACCTAATTTTTACAATGTGTGCACAGCTTGACTTGTTTTTGCGCTACTTAATTTGCCCAAGCGGAGTCAACACTGAACTGGGTGATTGTTTCAAGGGAAACAAACAAAGGATGGAATAAGAACTACAAACTACTGAAGATGGCTTTCTATTTTGAAGAGGAACAGTGGTCCTTTTCACAACAAATATCATTTCGAATCAGCTTTATTCAGTAAATCTATAGAAAAAAAAAATAGTATATATTAGCATTCAGATATTGGGCAAATATTTGACATGCAAGTGACACTAAAGACTGGAGTAATAAAGCTGAAAATTCAGCTGTAGAATAATATTTCAAAATAGAAATAGTTATTTTAAGCATTATTAAAGTTTAACAATAATTAGCATTCTATGGTATTTTTTAATCCAGATAATGCATCTCTGTTGAGCATGTTTTTTATATTCATTCTCGAGAAGAGTCCAAACCACAAATATAAAAATACAATATTTGTATATTTGTAGTTACTTTCACTGTAATTTTTCATCCATGCCAATAAATAAAAACATTCCAATCCAAATAGACATAAATAAACAAACAAATACAAAAAAAACAAACATCCAATCAAAATCCATTAGACAAACTTATTTTCAGTTATTATTCTAGGTGCAAGATTACACCGAGATTTTTTTTGCTTAGAAAATTGAAACTGTAACATTTTGCAATGCAGTATAAAAAGGGGGAGAATAAACTGTAAAAATTCTGTTCCACACCATCAAATTGTGTTGGGACAACATGAAGGAATTAAGTTAATTTCCTAGCTTTAACAAATTTAAGTGGATTGATCAGACAACAATTAAGTTGTCCCCCCAAAAAACTCAGGCTCATTTTAAAGTAGTTTGAACAAACAGCAAATGTCATTTTTTGAGTGTACAGATAATGAAATAAAACATAAATATACATACTTTAGTTTTTTAATAAAATACATTTTTTTAACCCAAGCATGTTGAAAAAAACTTTATATTTTTATTTCCTGATTACTGTTGTAGCCATCAGTTGGTGAAGAAATCGTTGTGCATTTAAGCTCAAGCAAAACAACAACTCCTCCAGATAAATCTGAATCCACACGGTACAAGACTACACATGTCATTTTAGATAACAGACCCAGGTGACAGTGAATCTATCATTAAATTCCAAACACTATACAAAAAAAAAAACCAAGCAAGCAGTTTCCAAGGTTTCAAACAAACACACTGGAAGATTGATCTTTTTTAGACTCTGCAGTCGCATAACAAACATAATTTCTGGCCAGTTGCCATCTTGTGCAAATGGAGTGATGCAGCTCCTGATAATGAGGCGGACTGACGCGGGACGCACTTGTACGCGTGCTGCAATGAATGCCGTCACTTGGCAAGGCAGAAAAGGTTTTTTTTATTTTTTTAGCCTAGTTCCCTTGTCCCGTCTCCCAGAGGACGCCGCTTATCAAGGGTCCACTCTTCATCCCCACGCCGGCCTTCTGCTGTGTTAGGGAGGGTGAATCTGGGCCCAGGAGGCAGAAAACCTGCTTCTCCACTCCCTTGAGGGAGTAGGCATTTCACCTCGGTCCCTAAAGTAATCATAGCCCTTCGTTATGGCATTAAAAGCTATAAGAACATTAGTGTTGGACAGCAGTGCTCCAGGCTCGGAGGTAATAAATCGAGGTGGTGTGGGGAGAGAAGGACACTACAGGGAACGTGTAGAATTAATTACATAATTATGATGAGACCGGGCGATCGCATAGAGGACGCGAAAGCTGCCTGCTATTTCAATCAACATCAGCAGGGAATGAAAAGCACAGGTGGTCTGCTTTAATGTGGCGTCTCTACCTTTACTCTATTAATGCTGATGCCAGCTCTGAAGAAGACATATCTATGGCGTTATAAATATGTTAAGAGTCAACAAGCACATGAAGTCAAATGTAAAATATATCTGTTATAACGGCCTGAATATTCTTCAAAAATGTTTCATGTATTAAAGAAAGTCAAAGGTTTGTAATGACACAGGTGACTAAATTTGTATTTTTGTGTGAACAGTTCCTTTAAACCAGAAAAGAGGAAGAAGCACAAGCCTCATAATTCAACAACACACAATTAAGAGTCAAGGCAGCATGAAAGAAAGCAACAAAACAATTGTCAACGTGAACTGGCACGTGTGCCATGGCACTGGTATAGGGCCAATCAGTGTAATTGAGAGATTGATGCATGCAGGGGTCAAGAACTGGGGTTCAGCCCCCTGAAACATTTGGCTGTGAAGTGAGGTGACAACCGCTGGCACTGGGTAAATGTGCTGTGTGGCACCAGAAATCCATCATGTGCCCTGCTAACCTGACAGGTGAACAAACACACACAACAAACAGGCCAGAAGGGTCCTCATCTGCTGTGAAGGGGGCCAATGATGCTCTGCATTTAAATGCACAGGGAATACCAGCATTTCACGCTTGTAGACTGAACGTCTGCACATAATTGAGTTCTCTCCTTTTTCTATCATGTTAACTTCCTTCTGAGCATTGGAGATATATGCATTTTACTGTTTTTAAAAACACTTAAAGTGATACTAAACTGTTAAATCAGTAAGGTGAACATCTGTAAGGTTACTTAACGCAGGACTAATTGCAAAACAGGCCCAATCTTAATGGTTTTTTAAATTATCTTTAAGGAATAGTTTACTCAAAACTGAAAATTCTGTCATCATTTACTCGCCCTTGACTTGTTCCAAACCAGTTTTTTTTTTTCTCCTGTTGAACAGAAGAAGAAATAATAATAAAAAAAAATGTTGGCAACTGGTAACCACTGACCTCCATAGTATTTGCTTTTCCTACTATGGATGTCAATGGTTACAGGTTTCCAAAATTCTTCAAAATATCTAAATAAATAAAAAAATACATGAATAAAAACAACTCAAACTGGTTTGGAACAAGTCAAGGGTGAGTAATTGATAAAGACATTTCACCTTTTTTTGGGTGAAATATCCCTTTCAAGTTACTACTTGTTGAAGTGTAAAAAAACAAAGCAAGCACAAATCCACATCATTAAAAAACAACAAACAAAAACTAAGTGCTTTACATGCCTTCAGAAAGGTGGAAGACTTACCCTTATCAAACTCATCTGGAATCTAGAAAAAAAAAGATAAAGAGTGGTGAGATGCATGAAGACTGGTTTTCTGAGTACACTTTAAAATCAAGTCACCGCATGTGGGTATGAGGAGAATTCATGCAAACTAGAAAGGCAATATAAGATACGCAAAAATGCAGTAAAAGTTCTGATAAAAGTGTTTGTTGATCCTTGCAGACTGACAGGGTTAAATGGATGGAAACCTACACGATACAATGCTTTTTGCTAAATTCCAAAAAACCACCAGGAAAATGAATGTAAATAGGTATATACAAGACCAACAGTTTATTGACACAGTCGGCATGCTCTGTTGACCACAGCGCCCTCTTACAAGCTGATCCACTATTGCATATAGTTTTAGCCACAGGACGACATCAGGAACTGCTAAAATTACTTTTGGCATATTACATAAATATAAATAAATACATAAATAAAAGTATTGATATAGTTCTTTGGTCTTTGAATATGAATACACACCAGTGCACCGCAGCCGATGAATATTCAGCTCCATCTGTCAGCAGGGATACAGGAGCACCACATGATTCCCGCTGGACTGTTCACAACACAGGGCCTGTTTCTGACCTCTGCTATTCTCCTATCGCAATTATTCACTGTACTGAAACTGCTCTGGCGCCCTCCAGTGGACAAATCAGCACACAGACAATGTGCAGAAACTAAGGGGAAAGTAGACTAGAGTTCACCTACATGGAACAGTCACTCAATTAAAAATCTGAAGTAAAAACACACAAAATAAATATAAATGGAGCTAAAAAAGATAAATAACAGACTGCCACATTTCTGCACTGTCAGACATGGACTTGTAATAGAGAACACTGCTTGATTAACCGGTGTGCCATATATTTCAATCAATTATTTTCTACCCCTATTATTTTATAACAAATAATTATGTTAACCACAAGGCAAATGACAAAAAAGTTTAACATAAAGCATGTCTTGCACTTTATTTTCCCATTGTTCATTATTTTTCTCATTAGAAATTTACACAGACTCAATTACATCATATATTTATAATACAGGTATTGGTTTACAATAAATCAGAACATTAATGTGTGATATAGGGTAATTAAGTATATTATTTTACGCTGAACCGTCCAAATCAACATTAGAATGTAATGTAAAGATTGGGGTCAGTAAGATAACAAGGACAATAAATTGCTCATAAGTGACAGCAAAGACTAAAAAAGTCAAACAAACTCAGTTTAGAATCTTTGAAAAATGTATTTTCAATGATTTTAAGCAGCACTACTGATTTCTAACAAATTTTCCAATTACAGTTATAAACAGTAATAGATATTTAAATCAAATAACTTATTTGAAAATTACATCCCAACCACAACGTTTTGATTGAAATAAATATTTCTCATCAGACTGTAATGTTTTTGCTGCACAGAAACAAACTATGAACCATTCAAAATTCAAATCTCTTCTAAAAGAAGAAGAAGAAAAAATTTAACTCTCTTCCATGAGAAGAGGATTCAGTCTTTGGTCCCACGCTGTCACTTCCCTTAAGTGCCCTTCAATTAAGACCATAGCCTGTGAAAAATTGCACCCTGAAGCCTGGCACACTCCACATAAACCTCTAACAGTTTCTCAACTAAATGTGAAGTGTGCCCAGTTAAGTCGAAGACCACCGATCCAAAAGGCAAAAGAGCCAAAAGGGTCATTACACCAAAGGTGTTTATACCCAACAAACATTACCACGCCATGTTAAATGAGCCCTTCAAATCATGCCTTTCAGCTGGACATAAATATAAGGCTTATTTCACATGTGGAATGCTGGATAAACAGCCGGTTTGAAGGTTATGCTGAAGGTATCAAAATAGTCCTTGAGCTACACTCTGTTCTGGAAATTGCAACACCCAACCACATATTTATAAACATATGCTAATGCTCCACTGTTTAGCAGTATGCGATGACAAACAATGCGTTCACAGCGGGCTTTCCCGAGCGCTTCGCCGTTACAGGTCAAACTGGTTGACTGTTCTTTTGAGAGTTAGGAGACGTAGGTGTAAACAATATCTAGAAACATTTTGGCAGGGTGACGAGACCTTCTGGCTAAAGTCTAATGAAGTGGGTGAAGGCCTGGCATACTTCATTCACAACTCTTACCACATCTCAACTGTCTGAGAAGTGTGCCTACAGGATCATTAGTTGACAGACGTGTCAGCTATTCAATCTTCCCGGAGAAACACTTCAAGCCTCTGCACATAGCACACTCATGGTAAAGGTCAACTTTTAAAGGGATGGTTTAAAAAAAAAAAACTAAACAGAAGAAAACTTGTGCTTTCCGTAATTTGATCAGGTCGAAATAAATTGTCGTTTTAACTGGTATTATTAAAGGCTGTCTAGAGTCCTTGATCCAAATTGGTCATCCCAAGGTATGTTATTGCGAGTTAATAACCAGAGAAACTAATAACAAAGCTCATCAGTGTACTTCCAATAACCTTGACCAATCAGTGAATACGTTCACATTCATATCTATGCTCGTCTGTCACACTGCCGTTTTTCATTCTTTGGCACCATCTTGTGACTGAATAATATGTATATTAGTGCCCATGCCATTTAATTAAAGACTTAATACACTATTACGGCTCAGAACAATGCTTTTTGGCAGTGAAAATGTAAGCCTAATTAGGGTGACCTGAAATAAACTGTACCGCTCAGTGGAAATGAGGCATCAGCTAACTGTCCTAACATGCTAATACCATGTAGAAATGGCAATGCTTCTTGACTGGCCACTTTTGATCAGATCAATGAAAACGCCTGTTAAAGAGACAGTTGACCTAAAATTTAAATTGTGTCAATAATTATTTACCCTCATCGTTACATAGATTCAACAGTTTCTTCTCCTCAGTGTCAGTATAGGGTGCGTTCACGAGCACTATTGTATACCCCCCGATGCACGCACTACTTTCTCTGTTTTAAACCAAGCACAGGTACATCCATGGTATACGCTTGGATCAACAACATGATCGAGCGAAAGATGCATAAAGAACAGCTTGATAATATTCTGATTGAACCACTGAAGGCATATAGTCTGTTATGAGGATGTTTTTTGACATTTTTCTGGATTCTAGTCAGGACCGTTGCCATCTATGGAGGATGAGAGGGCTCTCAAATTTCATCTAAAATATCTTAATTTGTGTCTTATGAAGACTAACAAGGTCTCAGGTATTTGGAATGACGTGACGCAGAGTAATTAATAAAATTTTTTAGTTTTGCGTGAACTAACCCTTTAATGCCATTAAGAAACAAGGCCACAGTGTCAACAGGTTCACAGAGGATACCTTCTTACTGGACACTCAATTTGCCCTGTCCCACTGGGATATGAGAATGCTATTTGTTGACTTTAGCTCTGTGTTTAGCACTTTTCTCCCTATTAAGTTTATACACTTCAACTCCATCAACTCAGCTTATCATTATGTAATCTAATCCCGAAATTTCGGAGTATCCTTAGGTGGTGAGATTGAAAACGCATCTGCTTTCCATTATAACTCGCTACACATGCTTGTGATGCACCTGGATCTATCCTCTTGTACTTCTGTATTTTCCAAACAACCTCGAACCTTACCCATGAAACAAGGCAAACCAGAGCTAATCTTCAAATGCAGGGGCTTGAATATGCTTCAGTCCTCATCAATGCAGTCCATTTTTAAGTTTCTGGGAACACCCCTGAGGGCATATACGATCCATAAACATCACAGTGCTGATTAAAAAAAAGCCCTGACTGTTCTTTCTGCTAAAGAAAGCTTGTCTTAAACAACAAATCTCTAAATGGTTTGTAATTGCCAAAATCTGTCAGAAAAAAAAAAAGTGTCATCCAAATAATTAATATCATTAGTCACTATACAGCAATTGCACACATTTAAACTGGTCTATGTTGTTGGTTTTATTTTATTAGATTATTGCTTAATATTTAAAGAAGAAGAACAAAATGATATTTTGTGATACAGCATCTAGTAAAGTTGCAAGACTGTTGTCCAATGGTCTAATGAACAAAAGAAATTCAATTCAATCTGAAAAGTAGGACTGTGCGATTAATCGAAATCGCAAGAGGCTGCGATATGAAATATATATGTATTATATAATTTCCCTCACCCAGAGTGTGTGACAGTCTTACTAGCCAATTGAGTAAGCACACTTTCATTCTGCCCAATCAGAACTGCGCAACCGAACTATGCGGAACGCCCACAATAAAACAAACAAACAGGAAAGCGCGGACGAGTGGGATGATGCCGTCTGCCACTTCAGAAGCATTAATAGACAAATTCATATCAAAGAAAAACAGCACGTCGATAATATTGGATTAGTTTGGTTTCAAAGTCACAGACTCTGAACAAAAACAGGTCATTTGTAAGAGCTGTCGCAGAATTGTTGTCAAAGCACGAGTAAATACTACAACCAACACCTAAAAAAGCAGCACAGGCGGCTTTGAGGAGTGTCTTGCTAAAAAGTCAACTGAAATATTACCAGTGACACTCAATCTAATAGCAAGCAACAGCAAAGTACAATTTCAGAGTTGTTTGCAGCTGTTACACCATATGAAAAACATCACGAAGGCACCAGGAGATGCCATAACACACTACTGTTTGCTCTAGAGAAAAATGAGTGTTTAATTTCTGAATATATAAAAACAAATTTTGAATAAAAGTTGGAGTTAGTTAATATCTTTTCAGTTCCTTTTTTAAGTAACACTGACTGCATTTAGCAGTAAGAAGCTACAATACAGAATATTGAGTTGAAGCATGACTACAAAATTCAATCGCAAATCAAATCGAAATCACAATATCTGTAAAAAAAATGTAAAAAAATTTTTTTAAAAGCGCGATTAGATATTTTCCCCAAATCGCACAGCCCTACTAAAAAAGTTCTTTTTTTTTAATTTAGTGCTATCTGAAGCCTTTTTTTACATGAATTATAAATGAAAGTATATGGTGTAGACCAATGAAAATGAGAAAAATTCTCATAACAAACCAATTGTCACAATGTGATTATTTCCAACTTTTTTAATTAAAAAAAAGTAAAAAGCAACTTATCTAAAATGTTCAAAACATTTTACACAACCCCTAAAAAAGTTAAATGCACATTTAAAAAGAAGATAAAAACTATTTACATAACACTTTAATGCATAAATGAATCAGTAAATAATGCTAAAATGTATTCAAAAACATGCTCAAACTATTTGAGACTAGAATAGTACCAAACTAAACATTTAAGTGCTAAGTTGAATGTAAGTGCTTCAATTGTCCTTCTGGCAAAAAAAAGATGTCTGCCCATGGGAAAAGAGCCAAGTTCCCAGTCCCGTACTGTCACCTAACTGACATTCAATTGGATTGGGCAGAGGTGACAAGTTTTACAACAAAACCTCTGGCACACTTCACATTTGTCTCCTATGTAGTGGCACGCACATGTTAAAGTGTGCCCTTTGAAAAACGTGAAGACAAGAGAATGAGAGGTGGCAACAGTGAGCGAGGTTTTCCCGCACACACACCTCAATCCAGCACATGTCACGGTTTGAAAAGTGTGTTTTATAGAGCACAGCAGCAGTGAGACGACACCTGTGATCTCACCAAAGAGCTGCGAGAAGTGTGTCTACTCTGCTAACTAATTTACACTTTAATATGTTGTAGTTTTTATTTCACTGCACAAAGCAGCATTATAACAGACCCTTAAAATGAATTTAGTATGATAAACAGTGCTGTTTCTTCTCCAAGTGATCATGGTCGGGAAAAAACAGAAACAGTTGACTATGACATAATAAAAATATCTGCTATCTTGCACAGTGCACTCTCATTAGCAATTGTTTCAGTGGTCTCTTTTCACTTTGACGGCTTTTAGCCTTACTCAGCTTCATACTACCATGATAATATGTTTTGAATACTTCAGCTCATGATTAAAGTACATGATTTCTACAGGAGTCCCATACGATGTAATGAAGACCATAATTTCATACGTCGCGGTATCAGCAAACTACGCCTTTGTTGTGAAAACGCGCCCTCTAGCGGTGAAAATTACATACTGTGCCTTTAATTTTATTTTAGTGTGTATATTTTCCAACCGTCAGTTTTATTAGCTACTCTGAGTAGTAGTAACTAAAAACAGTTAGATAGTTTTTGCAATGTCTTAAATTAAGACCATAAACAAAACATGTTGACATTTTAGTATATATTTTTTTTTAACTAACAACACTGAAGCATATCGTTTTAACTTTAGCTGTTAACCCGTTCATTTATGGACCAGGTATAATAAACTAACAATGAACACCATTTTTACATCATTAATTAGCTACATCACGAAATATGAATCTGCATAAACCAATTCATACAAAAATAAATGTTACAAATTAACACTAATGCATGTAATGCATGTTGTCGTGAATTAACAATTGAATCTGAAGCATAGATAAGTGAATAGAATGCTGTCAAAGCAAAAAACCTCATGATACCCAGTCCGATCTAATATGCAATCTTATGTAATCTTTTTAGGTTACTATAACGATACAAAACTGATGGGTTTTTTTCAGTCCACTTTCTGGAAATCATTTTTTCTGACAGAGGAAATAATGAATCTATATATAAAATTGCATGTTATAATTAATATAAAAACTCTCTAAAAGTTTGGGTCAGTAAGATTTTTTCAACAAAATAAATACTTCTATTAAGAATGATGTATGAAATCGACAGTAAGTGACAGTAAATTTATTTATGACTTATTTATTATTATTTCAAATCAATTCTGAATAAATACAGCAGTATCACAGTTTCTAAAAAAAAATAAACAGCATGACTTTCTTCAATATTTTCAATAAGAAAAGTCTCATATTACTATATTAGGAAGGATCATGTGACACTGAAGGCTAATAACTGTTCAATGCTGGAATAAATGACATCTTAAACAAATTAAAGTAAAAATCATTCAAAGCTGTAATAATATTTCACTATTCTTACTGTATGCTCAATCATATAATAAAAGCAACATTGGTGAGCACTAGAGAGTTCAAAACCCCAAACCTGCAGTACTATACATTATAAATGCTTACAAACCAATTCACTTCCTTTCAAAATCAAGAAGATAAAAGTCTTGTGCGAGACAGATCATAAACCCTCAGACTGAGAAATATTTCGACTACGGGAACAGGATGAAGGACTTGAGCTCACAATAAGATCAGAGGAGCTGAGAACAGTGAAACTTATTGAGTGTAAGGTGTGTGAACGGACACCAGCGTCTCTCTGAACTCCTGTGGGATCACACTGACTTGTGAAGTGTGCCCTTACAAGTGAGCTCGAATCTTTAAGCAGGTAACAAAACAGGATGTCTACCAAAGGTGGAGGTGTGCTCTTTAAAGTGAACACCTTCCTGAATTCACACCTCATCCCACTGGCACATGCCTACAGACTGGGACCATTCAGCATCTACTTGTGAAGTGTGCCTCTTTGATAGTGGGAAACGGTGGGTGGCTTCCAGAGACATTAAAGCGGCCATGCTAAACTGATCTTTTAGAAGCCAAATAAGGATTATTGCTCATTTATGAGCTTTTAACACCTTAAAAAGGTAGTTCAGACAAATTCCCAATTTGCCTTATGGTTCTGGAAAATGTCAACAGAGTCACAGAATTCTGGGATAAAGACGGTGAGCTTTAGAATATAATCACAGGATTTTGGATGAATAAATAAAAAACGTGTGTGTCTGTATGAATGAATGGCGCAGTTTCATTTGCTACATCCAGCTCAAATGACACTAGTGGAATTTTCAACATCAATATGAAAATGTATATGCTATTGAATTGAGCTTGAGAGTCCCATCTTGAGAAGTTTGCAGTTAAGAAAAAATATGGTCAAAGCTTCTTTAAAGCAGCCCAGCAAAATAAAGATTGAGTTATACTTCAAGAAATCAAATCAAAGTCAAATCAAAGTTTATTTCCAGAGCACCCTAATTAAAACCTTTGGTCGACCAAGGTGCTGTACAGTAGCAGTAGCAGGTAAAAACAGCAATACACTACAATAAAAACAACAATATAAAACAATAGTAACAACAGTAAAAGTTTCCAAGAAAGAATCAATTTAGTATAGCCTGGAACCGCCACTAGAGAATATTAAATGCAATCGAAAAAAAATGAGTCTTTAACATCAATTTACAAATAGATAGAGTGGGTGCTATTCTGATTTTTTTAATAGTAACTTATTCCAAAGTTTCGGACCCACAACTGCAAAGGCTCTATCGCCCCTGCATTTGAGACTAGATCGGGGTGTTTGCAATAGACATAATATTTTTTTCCTTCTATGCCTTTTCCTTCCAAAGAATTTGAGAATTAAAAAATATATATATATTAGTGCTGGGCAAAGATTAAATCGCATCAAAAAAAATTTTTTGTTTTGACATTATATATGTGTGTGTATTATATGTACATGTGATGAAAACAAAACTATACAAAACAAATTTGTTAAATGGATATTTAAAATTAGAGGTAATTTGTATCATATACACATACATTTTATATCTAAATATAAATAAACATTTCTCAAATATATGCGTGCCTGTGCGTATATGTACATAATAAATATACACAGTACACACACTTAAATTATGTTAAAACACACTTTTATTTTTAGAAGAAAATAATTTGGTGAAAAACTCAAGCAGAATTTTAAAGGCCCACTATGTATTAACAGAAATCTAAAGAAAAATTTAAAGCAACCTGGAAGTGAATGAACTTTCTTTTCTTTTTTTGGTGAAATGTCTAAGATATTGCGATCTGTCACGTTTCAGTAAAAATAATAATAATTCACTATGACACTGAATTTATTCACCAAACTAGCTCTGTGCATTTCTATTTGATGAATGACTCAAAAAGACAAAATTCTGGTTGAGTCCAAACCAACTCCCAATTACAGCAGCACAGATTTCTTGCATAAAAGCACAAAATCCACAATAAATGGGCTGATTTCTCAAGAAAAATCCATTTCACTCAGGTCTCCCATAAGTCTTTGTAAATGCAGTTGTTTGAAGTAGGCCACCTCGAGAGCAATTCACAGAACTTTGAGAAGTGTGCCCTACAGAGTGAAAATCTTCACACTCATGCCTGACTGAACTGTCTGCCAGACAGAAGCCACTGTAGTTTCAATAGAAAGAGACGAGTGGGGGAGCGCAGGTGAGAAAGTGTGCCATGCAAAAATAATGTGGCCTAAGAACTTGTTAAAATTACCATATTAAAAGAAATGAAGGGAAAAGGTGGATGGCTCGGAAGTGTTGTGTTATTAGGCATCACCATTAAGATACTTTTAGACTGCTAAGTAAATCTATTCAACTAATCTGGTTAACTTTTTCTCTTTGTTAAGGTGTAAAATGTATAGCTCATAAATTAAAGATGTACAGGTGATGTCAAAAGAAAACACATTAAAACACTTGCTTACGGATTTGTCAAACTCCCTACTGACAATTAGCAAAGATATCCATCAACTCTTAAAGGGACAGTTCACCCAAAGCTGATAATTGTGTCATCATTTACTTGTTCCAAATCTATTTGACTTTCTTTATTCTGTTGAACACAAAAATTAAATATTTTGAAGAGACTGAATATAAGTAACAATTGTGGAAGTCAATGGTTACAGGTTTTCAGCCTTCTTCAAAGTAACTTATTTTGTGTTCAACAGAATAAAGAAACTCTATAAGGTTTGAAACCACTTGAGAGAGAGTAAATAGTGAGTTTTTTTATTTGTGTGTGAACTATCCCTTTAAAACCTGGTTTAGTGAAAGTTCATGCTTACCTTATTTCCTTGTTCATCCACAGAATTGCTGCCTAAAGACCAGAAACATTCAGAATTTTAAAATCAAATGATCAAAGATAAAAAATTTCTATAAGTATAAAACCTAAATTCAAATTCTGTATTAATATACATATGAAATGCTGATGTTGGCTTTTTATGGTAGTTGTTAGTAATTAAAAATATTGGAACTCATACACAAAATAACATAATAATGTTATTGCACAAATAATAATAAGTATTATTATTATCCATTTATTAATTTATACTTTTATCTAAAACACAACATTATTAAGTAAATTAATAATTATACCTGAATGCAAAAACAATGGTAAATGATTAAATAGTTAATAAGAACATATAAATATATAAAAATGAAAAAATTATAATAATAAATCTTCCAAGCCAAAAAGCATTTAAAAAATAAAACAAATAACTAAAAATATCCTGTATGTCATGTTTATCATTTCAATATTTTCTAAATCTTCATGATGATCCAGAATGGTCCAATCAATAATCTCAACAATAATCCAAGCAATTGGGTTCAAATGTTTTCAATAACGCACGGCAATGCAAAAAAAAGAAGAAGAATCCAACAGTGACCAAAGTAAATCTTCAAAGTATAAAATCAGAACCATGCAATGTCCAGCTTTAGAGTAAGCAAGCAACTGGCAGACTCACCAAATATATATACAATGCCGACCGTGCCTCCAAGTCCCATAATTCCTGCTAACCGTAGGACCATCTTCTTAGCGTATGCCGTGTTCTCTTTCTGTTTCTTGTCCTCGCCCTGTTCATCTTGCTTGTGACCAGAGTCTTCTCCCTCTGGAGAAGGCTGGTCCTGTGAACAAGGTGTCAAAAACATCCCATCATAAACTCGCCTGAGATTATTAGCATAAAATGAAAAACCATGAGCTTCAGGTCAATTATTCAACAAGAACGCCACCTTTTGAACCTGGAACTTCACGCAGTAGCCAACTTGAATAATTACTGTAATTCTTGCATCAACGGCATTGTTTTAAACAGTCTGAAAAGCTTTCATTCGATGAAACCCAACTCTGTCAAAATAATCCATGTAGGACCTTTGAAATTCATGAAACCTTTACATTGGAAAATGTTCTTTAGACTTTCTACACTGAGACAAAAACTTGTTCTTTTCACTGAGAGGTTTATGAGGAAACAAACATCAGTTCTTCTGTGGCACTGAAAACAAAACATTCAGCCTTCAGCCCTTATCTCTATTTAACAGTCAAAAGAGGACTCGTGACCTTGCATGTTACAGCTCCAACGTTAAAAAGTCATTTTAAACCACACATTTAACAGAATTATTTAACAATTTGTCTTATGAACGTATTTGGTCGCTATAATTAACTTTATCAAATTTGGTACATCATTTCTAAGACCCCTAAATGATCAACATAATCAACATGAGCTTTAATGAAAAGTTGCACACACAATTCTGCATGCTATTTGCCCCCATTTTTAAACTTTGCTTAAAGAGTGCTATTCGTCCCTGATTGATAGTTTATATATTTGTAGCACATGAAATGTAAATATAATCTTTTGAGGACATATTAATGCCACAATGACAACTGACAATTTCATGCAAGTAGTCTGCTATGCTGTTATGATAAATCACTAACTCTGTAGCACTTTACAATTCGGTTTAATTTGATAACTACAATAGTTAGCATGAAGAACACATCTAAAGAATTTATTTATCTCAGTTAAATGTTATATTGTAATCTACCTTAATGTAAAGTGTAATTAAAGTCTCCCTTATTTTCATTACTAGCTGTAAGATCTGCCTCTTATATATACGCTTATGAATAAAATGCAGTTTTTACAGTTTCCCTATAGCATATCAAAACAAGCTAGAAAAGCATGTATCAAATAAGATTCAAATATAAAACACATATGCAATATCTCATAACAGTTTGATTTAAGTTTAGATACAGTCTATTATTTCACATGGCTTTAAATAAACACATTTGCAATGCAACTCTGTTTATATTCTTCTATAAATATGTAAAATGCTACACATAATAAAAAAATTGCTTGCTGATAACGTGAATGCATAATCAAAGTCACTGCTCATATGTCACACACACATAACACTGTTGTCTGACTTCATTCAAACCAGCACCTGTCAACCTTTCCTAACCACTGAAGAATCCAGCCATGTGTTGTCGTTTATACATGAACATATTACAGTACTAACATGTTAGAATGTAAGCAATTTTAATAACCGGCTTTCTGTTTTTTCTCCTGTCATGCAGGAATGTCAGGCGGTCAAATGAAGCTCTCACCTGGCTCTTCTGCTGTTGCTGCTGAAGTCTTTCTTGCAGTATCGCCTGTGCCAGTCCCCCTGTGGCGCCGCTACTGGACGTGTCAGCGGATAAAGGTCGGACGATATCCAGCAGCGGAGGGGCCGTGGAGCCGCGGGCCCCCTGCCTCAGTCTGAGCAGGCCCCGGCTCGCCCGGACACACATGGGATACACAGACACCGCCGACATCTTGAATATGATGCAGCTCGTACCCGGAGCGCGAGTGTAAAGGACAAACGATTTTCATTGGATACGTCTGTGTGATTGGCAGGCGCAGAGAGCCAATCGAGTCTGTCAACTACTCGGTGAAGGCGGTTCTTTCAATGTCGTCACTGGCTGCGTCAAAAGCAGCTAAAAGTCCCAATATATTTTATTAGGAGTGTTATTAAAACCAGTGTTTGTTTTTATTGATTATTATAGGTGTTTTATAAAGGCTGAGATGTAGAGGTAGAATAATAGTACAAGGACGGAGGTTCACATGATATATTTCAATAATTCGAGAACATTCAATGTAATTTGGGTATATACTTCAAAATAAGAGTCTACTTATGAAATTGTTAACTCTATTTCCAACTTGTGGTGTTGGGGTAAAACCTTTTTTATAGTCTATGGGTAAAACATAAAACATTATTAATTAGCTATCAAATTAAGTTTTTTTTTATCTAAATATAATTTTTTCTATTATCTACTTAACTCTATCTATTCTATATAATACCTACCTAATACTTACATTACATAATACTTAGTTATATATAAATTATATATAAGTATTATAGTATAGACCATTTCAATGTGGCGGTGTCACTGGCCCATGAACATTTCCTGCTTGCTACCAAACTATTTCATAACAGTAACAAAAGGTAATTTAATCATATCTTAATGTTAAAGCAGCTGCCATGACATTATTTATCAATATATGGACCTTTTTGGAGTCTTGGAAACTATGGACATTCAAAATATAATACAGGAAATACATTAGGACCATTGTTATTGTTTACATCCCTCAAAATGGTCTATAGTAGTATATACATAGTAGTATATACATATGGCTGATCTTCTTACACTAACAATCTCATTGTCTGTTTTCTATTTTATTATAAAATAGATGTTATTGTATCACAATTTTTTAAGTCGCTTTGGAGTAAAGCCTTTGTCAAAAAATAAATGAAAAACCTAGCAAAATGTCAATGTTTTATCTCAGGGTTTTATCTTTTGTTGACTGTCCCTGCACTAGCCAATGGGTGGCAGTAGATCATTAACACGGTTTAACCTGTTGCTGTTGATCTTTCAAAGAAGAAGAAAAGCCAACGTCACAATAGTTAGCCATCGCCCCGAAGGTAGACGTGAAAGGTATTTTCTTGTTTTTAAATGGTCTGTTAGATCTGTTTATGCCTTTCTCTTTCAAATATGGTTGAAGTAAAACAGCGGAATTGAACAAGTGTCGACTTCAGTTACACGCCCACGGGTTACTGCGGCAGAACGGGTGAGTTTTAAGCGTCGAAAAGTTTTTTTCATGATGATAATATAACTGTTTTGAATAAAATAAGCTCAAGTACTTTAAAACTAGCATTAACCTTAATTAAAACTCTGAGATGTTTTGTTATTGCGGCTTTGGGTCGTGAAGTTAGCACAGGAGCGGACCAGAAACATTTGCTCAGAAGCGTTGCCAGTCTGTAAAAACAAACACAAGAACAAACTTTCCTAGTTAAAAACCAAAAGAAGTTAATAAATTAACAGTAAAGATATACACAATATGAGTTGTATATTTGTTGCGTGTATATACAAGTTCAAATTTGTTGTTACCATGGCTAGTTGTAAATAAGTATCAAATAATTTTTAGGGAGCCACCATGTTTTCACTGACTTGTGTGAGGTGAAATGTTTTAATTCCAGGTCTATTTGGACAAAGAATTTTTATTATAAAACAGTCATAATTTATTTTTTAGCCTTTTTTTAAACTCTGTTATTAATTCTTCTTTATACCTTTTTGTCGATATAAGTTATATTTTCAAATAGCACATGAGCTATTTTGAATGTCATTGTATGAAATTAAGAATGTTAATCTGCAAATTATGATCATTAGCCTCATTCAGATTAATAGAATTTAATTAAATTCCTTTGAATTTATAACTCATGATTGCTCAAAAACAGTTCAAGAAAAGAGAACCCTGTAAAGTGATCAAATTTCAATATCTCTTTATTTTTATTTAAAAAAATTTATTGTATCTGTCTTGGGGTCTTAAAGTTTTTTGCAAAAACATTTTGTTCTTGAAGTAATAAGTATGAATGTTTGTGTAATCATATATATCTTGAATTAATAGAAATTCAATTTTAAATTTGTCCTCCAAAAATTATGCAAAAATAAATAAATTAATTATTGGGTTATATGGCCCACTTGTTGTTTTAAATAATCATTACAATATTAAAAATACAAAAAATCACAAAATAATCATTATTGGTTGTGTGTAGCATGTAGGTTTGGCATCACAATCAGCCTGGCCAGCAGCGTTCACCACGGCAGGGGAAATCAGACCCATCGTGTGCAGGGTGGTTATCTACCTACAGCGGGACATGTCAGGAGAGAGCTGCCTGCACCAGCTTCAGCCACACACCGGGCCCATCCTGCCAGTCTCTTCAGTGGGCTGCCCCAAGACTAACACCTGCACCTACCGCGGCGTCACCGGAAACAAGTACGTTCAGCTCAATGTAGGTGGAAATCTGTACTATTCCACACTGCAGGTGCTCACCAGACAGGACACCCTGCTGAGATCCATGTTCAGCGGAAAGATGGAGGTGCTCACCGATAAGGAAGGCGAGTTATTTAAATAGCACTGAGAGAAGACGCAACCTCTTCAGCCTTGGCTCATTGCTGTGTTTTTGATTTAATTTTTTTAGGTTGGATCCTCATAGATCGCTGTGGGAAACACTTTGGCTCCATTCTCAGCTATCTCCGTGATGGATTTGTGACCTTGCCAAAGAGCAAACAGAGCATCATGGAGCTCCTAGCAGAAGCCAAGTATTACCAGATCCAGGGCTTGATAGACTTGTGCCAGAAGGGACTCCAGGTTGGTTAAGTCTTACAAAAGCTACTTTTTAATAAGCTGTACACTCATATTGGCCCAGTTTACACATGGTATTAAAGGGGACCTATTATGCTCCTTTTTACAAGATGTAAAATAAGTCTCTGATGTCCCTAGAGTCTGTATGTGAAGTTTCTGCTCAAAATACCACACAGATAATGTTTTATAACTCTTTGAAACTGTCCCTTTTAGGCTTTAATCCTAATTGTGCCATTTTGTTGACTGTTGCTTTAAATTCAAATGAGATTGTGCTCCCAGCCCTCTTTTCAAAAGAGGGTGGAGCTACAAATGCCTATGTGTCAGAATAGTAGCAGATTCAAAATCCAGACTAACGTTCTATGGTAAAGAAGAGAGGTCGTCACTAATGGGCGGGGCTTTTCCCCTCTGATGACATGTACAAAAGGAGAATGTCAATCAAAATGTATCTGTTTTTATGAAGTGTGATTGTAAAAAAATAAATTAATCAATTTCTATCATTAGAAGCTGGTTATATTCATAAACCCCTTATAAAAGTGATTTTTGCATAATAGGTCCTGCTTCAAGTGCTTTGAAATGTGCATTTTTGTTTGATGTGTGAAGTAATTTGAACTGAAACATGAAAACAGGGTGGGACCAAGTAGAGACCTCCTTCTTTAAACCATTTAATATGTAAAAAAGGCATATGCATTTAGCAGAACGTAATTGTTTAATTCATTGTTTGAAATATTGCACAATTTATATCAGTCCCTTTCAAGGAATGTCTGTTCATGTCAGAATGGGGATGGGGAAATTATAAAATCTTTAAAAGAATAAAGAGCACGTTGCTAAAAACCAACTTCTTTTTAGCACCATGGTTCCAGAAGTATTTTTCCTATTAATATTTTCCCTTGTGAATTTTTAAATAATTAATTTTCATTTTAACCCTTTAGTGGGCACTGTAAGAAAAAAAGTTTTGTGCTCAGTGCCTGTTGAAGGGTCTCTAAACCATTAATCAAACCATCCAGCAGTTTGGATTTGAAGCAAAAGAGTATTTGAAAATGCAAATCAGAAAAGAAGACCGTGTACTTACTAATGGCTTTAACAAAGGAAAGAATTACAATCCCAGTGCAGGAAGACTCAGACTTTTAGCACACTTTCCTTATTAATTGGTGGAATTGTTTTGTACATCATCATGGGAGGGGAGGCGTGGTGGCGCAGTGGGTAGCGCTGTCGCCTCACAGCAAGAAGGTCGCTGGTTCGAGCCTCGGCTGGGTCAGTTGGCATTTCTGTGTGGAGTTTGCATGTTCTCTCCGTGTTGGCGTGGGTTTCCTCCGGGTGCTCCGGTTTTCCCCACAAGTCCAAATACATACGGTATAGGTGAATCGGGTAAGCTAAATTGTCCGTAGTGTATGTGTGTGAATATGAGTGTATGGGTGTTTCCCAGGGATGGGTTTGCGGCTGGAAGGGCATCCGCTGTGTAAAACATATGCTGGATAAGTTGGCGGTTCATTCCGCTGTGGCGACCCCTGATTAATAAAGGAACTAAGCCGAAAAGAAAATGAATTAATAAATCATCATGGGAAATGTAATTTTTGTCTGTGAATTCCTTTATTAAACCTGATTGTTTTAACAAATTTGTATAATTAATGCAAAGAATTGTTTACAAAACTCTGAAGCACACAATGGATTTGTCTTTAAAGATCTCTCAGTTATGGTTATAACATTAGTTGCATGTTGTTATTATTTGTATGTCAATTGATATTATTGACAGGTTTTTGGAGATTTGTCTGTTGCTTGCTTATGTATTTTTGTTGGTTTGTAGGACAATAAAGAAAAGGCTCTGTGTGTAATCCCCGTCATAACATCTCCTAAAGAAGAGGAGAGACTAATACAAGGCTGTGTGAGGGTGAGACTGTCCTGCAATGCAAATATTTCATCTTTTAAAAACAAGATGTGCTACTTTTCTAAATATCTGAATGTCACTGTTACTCTCCACTTACAGCCTGTTGTGAAGCTGCTATACAATCGAGGAAATAACAAATATTCCTATACAAGGTAACTACGATTATGTTTTAACGTCACTTTTTGAGAGATTCAATGCCTATTTCTTTTTGATCAATCTTAATCTTCCTCAAAAGCAACTCGGATGACAACCTGCTTAAGAATATCGAGCTGTTTGAGAAGCTGTCTCTGAGCTACAGCGGTCGTGTGCTCTTCATTAAAGACGTCATTGGAGACGAGATCTGCTGCTGGTCTTTTTATGGACAGCACCGTAAGCTTGCTGAGGTCTGCTGCACATCCATCGTTTATGCTACTGAGAAGAAGCAGACAAAGGTAAAGAGACTCTTTGGGGCTGTTTACACCTGTTATTAAGATGCATTTTTGTCGATCAGACAAAGGGAGACGTTCACACGCTTAACCCCTTAACTCTCACCCCACATTTTGAGTTCACACGTGAAAATTATAGTTGAAATATTTGTATTATACATAGTTTCTCATAATACATTCTCATGATAGGTTTAGACAGATTTGTTCATTTTTTTTATTTATTGAAAAACAGTGGGACAGTGATAGTTATGGCCCGTTTCCACTGAGTGGTACGGTTAGGTTTGGTAAGTTTTTATGGCCGTTTCCACTGTCAAAAGGTACCTAAAAGCGAACCGTACAGTACCCCTTTTTGTGGTACGGTTTCAAATATCAGCATTGGCCCATGTATGGCACTTTTATTTTGACATATTCTCTCTTTTTTTTTGTTATCATTCAGTTCTAATACAGATAAAGATCTATCAAATAATCAGATATAACGGTTTAACAAAGTGATTAAAATACATGCAAAAATATTATTGCTTTAGTTAGTAGTAAAGGCAAACAGTACTTTCTCATTTGCCATCAGCATTTAGCAAATACATTATTTATATAATTTAAACAAGTATTTGAATGACTAATGAACATTTCACTTCACAAACTATGCAAACTTAGTCAGAACCAACTGTATATTCTTATAAAGTAAGCATTTATATTCTTTCAATATTTTTGTGTCATGTTTATAATGAGCAGGGAACATGTGGGTCCAAGCCAAAAGCAGAACCACTTTTCTTTACACATTCGTTTTTCAATCCATTTTCAAATTATTTTAAATTTAAATATAAGTTGAATTCAAATGTAATTATTAATTAAAATACTTACAATTATATGAACTGAATATTGGTCATCAGCCATCCTGCTTTTCAAGATATCAGTATCGGCCTTCAAAAAGCCCATATTGGTTGACCACTAGTTTTGACCACTTTTCTGATGAGTGGGGTCTATGGGTGGGTGTATGTATCGTATAGTCTTTCACCGTCATCATGTACTTTTTAACAGTTTTAGCGTCTATATACTTATTTCAAACCTTTATAAGTTTTCTTCTGTTAAACAAAAAGGAAGATATTTTGAAAAATGTTGGATAGCTGTCACCATTGACTTCCATAGTGTTTGTTTTTCCTATGGAAGTCAATGGTTACAGGTTTTCAGCTTTCTTTAAAATATCTTTTGTGTTCAACAGAATAGATAAACCCCTTTAAGGTTTGGACCCACTTGAGGGTGATAAAATAATGAGTACATTTTCATTTTTAGGTGAACTATCCCTTGAATGACTTTATACAAGAAATAAAACTTTCACAAAACTATGTCTATTAAAACAAACACTGTTCATGAGCGCTGCAGGAGAACTGCTGTTTGAGGAGAATGAAGCAGCTCATCTCATTTGTAGTCAAATGTCTGTTTATTTTTGGAAAAGAAGTAACTGCAAGTTTAATTAATTTATTATTATGATTTATTGATTAAGCTATACTGAATAAGTTCTGAACATGAATGAAGACTGTAAATTTGTATTACAGTGGGAATCGTTGGAGAACATTCTGCTTTTTACACGATGTCCGCAGGGTTTAAAACTTTTTTAAAAGTTGATGAGTCAATTTAGAGAAATTTAAGGCCCTTAAAAAGTCTTAAATGCTATTTCACAAGGTATTAAATTTTGTATCAGTTTTAATTATACAATGTATAGTTATATGCTAAAGCTTGCCTGAATTTAATCTGTGAATATCGGGATACTGTGTAGTTTATGAAATCAATAAAATCCTGCTAGATTTGACATCACACTGTTTTGTTTACTGTAGGTGCCACCTGCTGGATTAGCATTTTTATTCAGTACATAATGATTTAGTTTAGGATTATTAGTTTCTTACAATCAGTATTTAGTGAATATACTGCAAGTTAAAATGTTGCCATTGTTACTGGTGGTGATGAGGTCTTAAAATGTATTGAAAGAGTCTTAAAAAAGGTATTGGATTTCACTCTCTGATTCCTGTATATACCCTGTTACATTTTTTCACCAGTTCATTTGTCAAGTCAACTTTATTTTTCTATAGTGCCTTTACAATGTAGATTGTGTCAAAGCAGCTTTACGTAGATGGAGATGTCTAAGAGAAACTCTGGTAATCCCCTCAGGTTGAGTTTCCAGAAGCACGGATCTACGAGGAGACGCTAAACGCCCTGCTGTATGAGACTCTCCCCATCCCAGATAAGTCTCTGTTAGAGGCCACCCGCAGACGCAACAATTGTTGCTCCCACAGTGAAGAGGAGGAGGCTGTGGAGCTGAGAGAGCGCGTGCGCCACATCCACATAAAACGATACAGCACATATGACGACAGACCGCTTGGATATTAGCCTAACTGTGAGCGAAAGCTTCCAAGACATTTGATAAATATATCCTTTCAACCATTGCCTCTATTGTAGATCATCTGTGGATAACACTAGATCTCAAGCACAGTTTAACCACTCTTTAATTTCACTACCGGAACAGATTACTGCTTTTTTCCTTTTTTGTATATCATAGGGAGCTTGACAATCAAAGCTTTTGATGAAATGCTGCTTGAACTTTGCGTGAACATAACAAAACATGGATGATTATGAATTCGCATCAGTTCCTATTTTAATTTATTTACCTCATTGTTTTGTAATTTTATTACAATTTAATATGTTATTAAATTGTAATTACTAATCTAATCATAGAATGTTTTGAAAATGTCTTGCCAGGATGAGTCTGCCAAGTACATCACTCTGGTTCTGCTAAGCATACTGGATCATATACTACATTTCAATCTTGCCTTATGCCTATATTAATCATCCGAACTGTGATTTTTAAGATGATTAGTGTATATGGACTTGGGTGTGTTGCATTTGGGGAAATAATTGCAGTGTATGATTTATAAGAGTGTGACAATGTGATGCCCTGAGAATGTGTTTTTGAATGAATGACTGAATGAGATCCAGAAGTTTCCTGCTCCATTTTTTTTTAAACACTCACAAGATATCTTCAATTCATTAATATATATATTTGAACATTCCTCATAATCTAAAAATGTCATTTTAGAGCTGAAGAATAACAAGTTTTTATTTGTTGTAATGGAAAATCAGGGTTATATTGGTTTCTTAACTCCCCTGAAGTTAAAACATTGCTACTGAGTTGTCTAAATGTTAAAATAAATATGCCTGAAACCATGGAACCTATTTGATGCAAAAAAAAGGGATCTAAAAGACAATTTTATTTTAAATTTGGAAGAAACATCAGAAGTTTACAGAATAAAACAAAGTTATGCTTCACTTAAACACTTAACTTCACTATTGCCATTTAGAGCTTTTTTTTTGTTGTTGCATAAAATAAAAAAAAGATGCCATGTTTTTAGAACCGATTTAATTAATTGTCATTTTAAATCTATATACTTTGAAACAAAAACGTGTGCACATCTAGGCTTCTCAAAGGCAGGTGCTCGATCAAAAACAAACACAGTGGCAAAAGATCAAAAGAAAATCGGCACACTGCCACTAGCTCTCAAAAATTTGTTGCAGTAAAAAAAATGTTGAGAGCTAAAGTGGCAGTGTGCCAATTTTCTTTAAATCTATATACTTTGCCATAATGCTTACAACCACTAGGTTTTGCCCATTTGTCAGCTAGAAGTGTTTAACCATTTAACATTTTAAGTCAGAATAAATGAGCTATTATGTTAATGTCTACCACAGTGAACGACGATCAACACTATTTATCCCATATTTAGACATTTTATTTAAACAAATGTCATTTGAAACATTTGAGAATTTATGCATAATAATAATACTTTTGTCAAATTTGAGCAGACACCATAATGGGACGTCTCATCATTAACCCAAATATACAGCATATAACAATGGCAATGTTTAAAACTGTAATTTGTACCCCTTTGTTTGCCAATGCTTTGACAGAAAACTTAGTTTATTTTCATTTGCATTACAAATTTGAAACATTACATCTAGTAACATTAAATACCCAATTTTAAATCACTCCTTGCTTCTAAAACAAAACTAGCTATAATTTGTTCAGTTTTTCCCTCTGGATGCGCCTGTGCCATTTATAGGAAAAGCCCAGATGTGCCTGCCTGCCATAATAGGATGCGAGACTACAACAATCACGCATCACACGCGTCTTTTTTCCTCCAATAGGTCACACCAAACATCACGTCTAGGTGAAAGCCTAATGACAATGCCTGATTAGTTGAACCAGCACAAGCGCCTCCATCCGAGCTGTCAAATGTGGAGAGGAGCTAAAAATAAATCGCCGTCACCGCCTGAAGAGCGTACGGCGCGTGAAGAGATTTATCCCATTGATCAACAATGCCGAGGGGGCGGGGCCAGCGGCGATTGCGTCATAAAGGAACCGAAGATGGCTTCACGATGCGCTACGGCAGTGCTTAGATGCGTCAACGCTCAGCTGTCAGTACACACGTTTATATGAAAAGGAAGGAAGGCTAGAAAAAAAAAGATATACTGGCAGGAAGGGCAGGCGAGTCGTTCAGATTTATGTCTCCAGCCGGTTTATGCTGCACCTGGGTTGTTTAACAGTCAGGGACAATGGGTTCGACTACAGATGAAGAATTTAAGGAGAAATTACTATGGAACGTCAAAAGAGAAGTAAGTGGAATTAAATTATTTTCTTAGTTTTGCATGATTCTTGCACGGATGCATGCTTTCTGTTTGCAATGTGCATCCGATTTAAGTGCATGCATATGGAAGTTTTTCGAACGGTTAATATGGATTAATGTATAACGAGTGCTTGTTGCGAGTTTCCAAGTATTTTTAATAGATTTACTTTCACCTGTAGAGCCGAAGGGCTTGGATATTTCCTTTCCTTTCTCATCCGCCTGTAACTTAATACGGCTGTGGGAGACAGTGAATCGTAATCGATGGTTTCTGGGGTGATCGATAGATTTCGCCTTGTGCAGATGGATAAATGCAGCGTAAAACGCCTGGACGAATGCGTTTTTTAGTGTTGAATACGCTCCTAGCCTGTTGCAATGTAAACAAAAACGAGTTGACATCGAATTTCCATTGACTCAGTTGAGGGGCTGAGCGCTCAGAGCACGCGAGCTTTATTTATAACGCGACTTGGAAGAGAAAGAGCGTTACTTTATAATCTGACTGATTAGGAGAGATCGATGCTCTTGCGTGTTGTCTGCTTGAATAATGTTTTGATAATTTTTCCTTTCACCTGCAGAGACTGGTTGCAGAAAACTTTATTATGTGGAAAAGAACAGTACGTTTTTTAAGTGTTACTCAATTTCCATAACCAAATAAGTTACCTTTCAATTTATACCTGTATTTTAGCATATGGGCGTCATTGGTTCATACACACTACATGTTGAACTGGCTATGCTTTCCTATTATATATTATAATTAAAGCAATATAATTGGGCTGCATTATAAAACTAATAATGATTTCATAAAGAACCTTCACTCTTAAACATATATTTTGTTCCAGCAATGCTATAAAATAATTTTTTTTTAGATAATTTCAGTTCTTGAAATAACTTCTTTTCTTAATGTAAAACATATTTAATTGTTAATATTTATGATCTAAAAGACATAGAATATTTTGTACAATTAGAAGGATCAGGGATGGTGAAAGTCTTCATCAATACCAATGCAGAAGCTATATTTGTCATCAATTCCAACATAGAATCTTTTAAAATGTTCTTCACACTGAGAAAAAAAGTGCGTCATTTAAGGACTGTTCAGTGGAAGGTTCTTTAGAAAACTGAAAATGGAATGAACTCATTTTAGAATCTTTATTTTTTATAAGAATTGAAATAAATCATAAGTGTAATGTAATAATTCACAGGATCATTTAGTGAACAATGACCACACTGAACTGAAATCAATAGTGGTTTATTTTAAAGATAACAAATCAAGAGTATCTTAACTACAGCATGTTGCCATGGTGAAATATCTATAGCCAAGTCATTATACAACTATTTGCCCACAGTGCTGTGGTTGACCAATCAGATTTAAGTATGCACAGAGCCTTGTAAAATAGTGTAAAACACATCCATTCACAAAAAGGAATAAAATATATGATACTATGTTTTTTTTTTTTTTTGTACCAATTGCTTTAAATTGTACACACTGAGATAATATGAATGAACTGTTCTTGAGCGCATTTTGTAATAATTATTTGATAAGACTTCCCCATTTGCATAGAGTTTCCGACGTTTTAGCTCCAGGAATTGTAAAGTGGAAGAAGCTGTTACATTCTTTTATATCAGTATAATTAATTCTTATCTTTTCCCTTACAGTGCAGGGAAGGCTAGTTTTAAACCCAGCCCTCATGAATAATAGAAGTCTTGAATGAATTGCTGCAAAGAATAGGCATCCTAAATTGGTACCGTGATGTCTTATGTGTCAGAACAGACTGTGTCCACAGAGCTGATTCAGCCTCTTGAACTGAACGCACAATCCTCCCGGCAGACATCATTTCTCAAGATGGTTAAGGACGTGTCTAACGGAGGCTAAAAATCATGCTTGTGATAATCCATAAGGTATCCGGCCTCAGGTGGCCCAGTGGCCAGGGTTAATAAGGAAATCAATTTTTAACATCATCTCATTCATCAAGTTTTAAAGTATTTTTGTGTGTCACATTCAGTCGAATCTCCTATTTTTACCTCTAAAATGAGTCACTTCCTCAACAAAGATGTCCTGGACCTCTTTTAACCAAAATAAAAACTCGTTAACATTGATTTCCTGTGGCTATAATCATGTATTTCCTGCCAGGAATTCCACTTTCTATGTTCTATGGGAAACAGATAGACATTTTTCAAATGAAATCTATATCTGGCCGAGGCATCAGTTGGTTTTTACAGTTAATGAGGAAATATCTGAATGTAATTGCCCCCAAAAGCATGTGCTGTTTTGCTATTTGCAGCGCCACCAGGAAATAACATCCCTGCTCAATCCACACGGAATTAGATTTTTATTCCTCCATTCACTTTCTTTGTGTAACATCCCAGGTCTCTGTCACTTTAAGCTGCAGTCAGCCGCCTTCTGGTTGCCTAGGAACTGAAAGCATCAGCAGCTACCTAAGAAGTTAAATTGCATCAGTGGACGATTAATACAGCTGCATGAAGCAGGGATTGTCACAAATGGCTCCCACATGAGCAAAACAACTTAGTTTGATTTTTCTGTTCTCTGCTGTTTCCCCCATCACTATTTATTGGCTGCATTGAGCAATGTTCCAGCATCTTGCAGTGATCTATTTAATATTCAGTAGATTTTTGGTCTCTCAGAGCTTAGATAGTGACTTTGCTTCTTTATAGACTTGCTTTGTAGGCATTTGTTTTAAACTTAAAAACATTTTTTTTGTATTTAATACTACGTACATGCATTCGTAACAAATGTGTAACGTGTACTGATCAAAACATGTACTGTGTTTGCTTAATGTCATTTAAAAATGACAAATCTTCATTTCAACCAATCAATACTGATTCTTAAATCATGTGACGATTATGTTACGTTATGATCAGAATCAGAATCGGAAAGAGCTTTATTGCCAGGTATGTTCACACATACGAGGAATTTGTTTTCGTGACAGAGCTTCTACCGTGCAACAGAATTACAGAGACAGGACAAAAACAGATAATAAATATATTTTTAAAATAAAAGTAAATAGCGAATGCAAATATACAAATTGACAAGCGTATGTACAGGTATACCGTCACCGTCCTGAATGAGGCCGATAAATGTGGTGTCATCTGCAAACTTCAGGAGCTTGACAGAGGGGTCCTTTGAAGTGCAGTCATTCGTGTACAGGGAGAAGAGCAGAGGGGAGAGGACACACCCCTGGGGTGCGCCAGTGCTGATTGTGCGGGTATTGGATTAGAATTTTCCCAGCTTCACCAGCTGCTGCCTGTCCGTTAGGAAGCTGTTGATCCACTGACAGACCGAGTTGGGCACGGAGAGCTGAGTTAATTTGGGCAGGAGAAGTTTTCGGATGATAGTGTTAAAAGCTGAGCTGAAGTCAACAAACAAGATCTTCACATAGGTCCCTGGTCTGTCTAGGTGTTGCAGAACATAATGCAGTCCCATATTGACTGCATCATCCACAGACCTGTTTGCTCTGTAGGCAAACTGAAGAGAGTCCAGTGAGGGTTCAGTGATGTCCTTCAGGTGGGCCAGCACCAATTTTTCAAAAGACTTCATGACCACAGATGTTAGCACCACCGGTCTGTAGTCATTTAGTCCTGTAAGTTTGGGTTTCTTTGGGATGGGGATGATGGTGGAGCGTTTGAAGCAGGAGGGCACTTCACTCAGCTCCAGTGATCTGTTGAAGATCAGGGTGAAGATGGGGGCCAGTTGGTCAGCACAGGATTTTAGACAGGCTGGTGTTACAAAATCTGGGCCTGGTGCTTTTTTCCTCTTCTGTTTTTGGAAAACCTGGCGCACATCATCTTCACTGAACTGAAGTGCAGGTGTGGGGGAGACGGGGGTGGTGGAGGTGTTGATGGTGGTGTGAAGAGCAGTTTAGAGTGGGTGTGGGGTGTTTTCTCAAACCTGCAGTAAAACTCATTCAGGTCATTTGCAAGTCGTTCGTTGTCTACAGTGCTGGGGGATGGTGTCTTGTAAGTTTGTGATATTTTTCAAACTTTTTCACACGGATGCTGAGTCGCTGGAAGAGAACTGACTCCTTAGTTTCTCAGAATAGTTCCTTTTTGCCACTCTGATCTCCTTTTCCAGCGTGTATTTGGCCTGCTTATACAAGGCCCTCTCCCCATTCCTGTAAGCAACCTCCTTGGCCTGACGTAGCTGTCTGAGTTTTGCAGTGAAGCATAGTTTGTCATTGTTGTATGCGAGTTGAGTCCTGGTAGGAATGCACATGTCTTCACAGAAACTGATATAAGATGTTACAGTCTCTGTGAGCTCATCCAGATTGTTTGCAGCAGCTTCAAAAACACTCCAGTCAGTGAGGTCGAAACAGGCTATTAGATCCCGCTCTGTTTCGGTAGTCCATCTTTTCACAGATCTTAATACAGGTTTGGCTGTTTTCAGTTTCTGCCTGTAGGTTGGTATGAGATGAATCAAACAATGGTCAGAGTGCCCCAAAGCTGCTAGTTGGACAGAGTGGTATGCATCCTTTATTGTGGTATAGCAGTGATCCAATATGTTACTGTCTCTTGTGGGACATAATGATGTGACATAATGAAACCCAAAGTATACTTCAGTCATCTGCATTCAGTTTTCAATCTTCAGAAAGTCCAACTTGAGCTCACATCAATTTATAGCTATTGTACTAGTCACTAATTTGTATAAATTTAGATAGATTTGATCATGCCCTTGGTGATGGTTATGTTTAATAAACATATGAAAATCAAACATTTCATTACAAATAAAATTATGTATTTGTTCAAATTAGCCTTTTTCGGGCATGGACAGTTCATGAACTACAGTGGAAGTGCAAGATGAACACACTATTCGACTAACTAGAGCTCATCCATCAACGCTCATCTGTGGTTTATTATACTTCGAAAACTTCTCAGACACTGTTTTGTATAAGACTGGGCACAACATGAATGTGATAGATTGCTGCAGGCCCCTCAAATATACTTTCTCATTCGATGCTAATGTTTGATCAAATAAGCCCAGTTTGTCATGACATCTTTAGTGTCTACGAACAGCTGGCCAGTATTTTGTGTCCACTCAGACACAATGTCCAACGTGAGCGCTGAGACAGAAGTGTCCACTAGGTGGCAGTACTTGAACCAGTAGTCTACAATAGTTGAAGACGAGATCAGAAGAAAGATACACAACATGCTAAAACAGAAGGCAAAATAGCCTTTAGTTGAAAGCAAAGTTGATGATCGACTTGTTCTGAAGGACATTTAATGGAAAATCTACTGTTTTCTGTATATCCTTTAATGCCAGGACACACCTAGCTGACGGTTGGCCATTGGGCATTGTGTGAAAGAGAGCACTCTAATTGGCTGTTCAGCTACAAATCAGAATGTGAGAACGGAAAGTGATAAAACTAAACAAACAGCCCAAGTAAAGAGAGAATAGAAAGAAGTAGACTGTGATTTCATTGCATTTCTTACATTTTCTCAAACTATTATCAGATTATAAGACATATTTGCATGAGTGAATCAATCAAAAAATGGTATGCAAATGTTGTTTTGTTTACGGTTTGTTTGTGTGCAGCAGCAGTAGTTCAGATTTCCCTTAGGGAAATGGCAACACAGATACCGCCACCTGTGGGTATGAAAAGATCCTCTCATGTAGTCATAGAACATACTGGGGTTGGACAATAAATTCTGGCCAATTACAGTGTTGGAGGTTTCATGGCTAAATTTGACCAGCCTGGTGGCCAATCTTCATTGATTGACACTGCACACTGCACTTTTCGCAGCCTAGACTTCCATTCATATGCAAGCGAATGCGACAAACCAGAAACGCAAGCTCGTGCGACAAATTTTGCAGTTCCCTGCATTGCAAAGTTTAAGCTTGGTGAACTCTGACCTGCGAAATTTCATCATGTGACTGCATGAGACCAATTTAAGATCAAAACATGACCTACAGAAATTTAAAATATGGACCAATCACTCACTTTTTTAATTCCGTCCCTTTTCGCAGCTCCATAAGACAGAATTTCACATGCTCAAACTCTAGTGTGACTGGGGCATTAGAGCAGAGTGTAAAGGTTTAATTAGAAGAGTAATAGCACAGTTTTGCTTAAAATAAAGCATTTTCACAACATTAAGGGTGACAGATCAGAGTTCAAAAGAGGACAAATTGTTGGTGCATGTCTCGCTGGCGCATCTGTGACCAAGACAGCAGGTCTTTGTGATGTATCAAGAGCCACAGTATCCAGGGTAATGTCAGCATACCACCAAGAAGGATGAACCACATCCAACAGGAGTAACTGTGGACGCAAGAGAAAGCTGTCTGAAAGGGATGTCCAGGTGCTAACGTGGATTGTATCCAAAAAACCATAAAACTACAGCTGCCCAACTCACTGCAGAGTTAAATGTGCAGATCTAAATATTATATAGCCGCTTTGGGGGGTTTTGGAGAAGGGAATCAGGTAACGTTTTCCTCCACCAGCATCACGTAGTGACCTGGCCACTATTCTGCAAGAAGAATGGCTCAAAATCCTTCCGGCCACATTGCAGGACTTGTATCTGTCAAACAAATTGATGCTGTATTGGCCGCAAAAGAAGGACCTACACCGTACTAAAGAATTATTGTGGTCTAAAACCAGGCGTTTCAGTTTAATTTGCCCAATGCCTTTATATTCTAGTTTCATTCAGCTGTCGTCCAGCTGGTGTGTTCACATGCAGCTTTTGTTCCAGACGGAACCAGACACCACCAACACATGACAACCACACAATCAGTTTTCATCAATGCTAGTTTTTTTATGTCTGCTAGGTGTGTCCCAGGCTTTAGAGGAAGTGTCCTGTAAATGTCAAAACTCAGTACTGCCCTTTGGGGTCCAGTAGAGCATAAAATGCAATTGTAGACTGGCCTTTAGTTCAAACTGCAAAGATGTATGTGAGTCGAGATTATTTATTCCTCTTTACTACAAATTATAGCACAAAATAAACATGGATAAACATCTCACTGTTAGTTTTGAAGATACCTATAAGTTAGTGTGCTCCAAAACAGTGACAAAATTTGCGTTTAGAAGATATAAAACTGATATAAACATGTAAGGCTTGTAGTTTGTCACCTCCGCCTAAATTGATCAACAGTTTTATTCACATCACCTCAAACTTGTGTTTCTCATCAAATCGTGACCAATCAAATCCCCTCTAGTATCTGACATGCCCCACCCCCTACAAGACACTTCACATTTGATGCGCTTGAGCTCAACCACTCTCAATAGCAGAGCGCTGATAAAACAAAATGCAGTTGCCGTTTTTTTTAAAGGGGAGGAGCTACACTATGTCCCACCCTCTCTTCATGTATCAGTTGAGATTACATCAAATATCCAATAAAAATGAACATTTCAAACCTTTAAACTACGCAAAAATGTGAGTTAAAACAACTAATAGCATCACATAGCATTACTTTTATCTAATTATTTAATTTAAATGTTGAAATCTGCTATATAAGAACAAGTTGTGAAAGAGTTTAAGAGAGTTCCCTGCCATTTCCTCAATTCAAAGTGAAAAGCTGAGTTTTGTACTGTGTCATAGTATTTATCTAAACACTGAGCATATTGCGAAAATATCTGTTCCCATATAGTGTGTGTGTGTGTGTGGACTGCCTTTCAGCTGTAACAATCCTTGAGTGATGACCATCATTAGCGCTATTGTTACCGCTGTCAGCTTGACTGGAAATGGGTTTTTACTGTCATTTGAATCACAATATGAAGCAGTAGCCCTGGGTTGTATTAAAAACGTTTACAATTTATTGGTTTTATTCAAGTGTTCAACCGTTCTTGTGTCTTTCGAGATGTGTTATGTAATACAACAGGCTGCTGTAGTGAACTGCCTTCAACTTTATTGCTTCTTTATTTGATCCCAAGGACCGCAGCTCTGGGTATCGGCCTTGAAATCGTCTTTCTTTTGCCGTCTGTTGGCCTTGTGGCGACGGGGTGCATACAAGTCATGGCCGTAATCAGCAGATGCCCATAATTTACTCCTTCTCATTGCTACAATTACCCTTCTGCTGTTCTTCAAATTACACAAACAGTATAAAGCCGCCTGCAACGATTGTGATTAATTAGTCTGGGATTTGCTGACAGTTGGAGGAGAAAAATGTGACAAAGTCTCGTTCTGCACAGTTCCTTGCACTCCCAGGGAAACTTATCAATTGAATGATGCTAATTAAAGCATTTGTGGTTACGCTGTCGTGATTAATTAGTTGCTTTTGTACATCCGATTGCAATGTGCAGAAGGAATTTTGACTTGTCATTATATTATTTATTTGTGCCAGTCTTTGCTGCTCCTAATTGTGTGTCTACCCATGTTTAGGTGAAGCAGATTATGGAGGAGGCGGTGACCAAGAAGTTTGTCCATGAAGACAGCAGCCACATTATTGCACTTTGCAGTGAGTACAGGCTGATGCTGATGATTTTATGTCTAACAAACAAAACAGTAGATGCTAGGTTTTGTGTGACAGTTTGAATGTGCTTAATTGTGGTCATTTCTATGGATTTTTCTTCGAAATTTTGAGCATTGTTTTTCTTTAGCTGAAAATCTTTGACAAATTATAGGAAAAGTCAGTTTATGAATTATAAATGTACTATTTCTAAGAATTAATATTGGAAATGGAAGTTTTGTTGAATTAATAACTAATGATACATTTATTATAACGTTCTGCGTAAAGAAAACCTAATCATTGCTGAGAAAAATATTATATATAAATATTTGAATTCAATATTTGAATTTAGTTCAGATTCAAAAACCTCTAAGTGCCATCTGAAATTTACTTCTAAAATTAGCATTTTTCGAGTTGTTTTATGTTAAAGTACACATCAAAATTCAAAACTAACTATATTGATCTGTTAGCTCACATTGCTAGTTTTGTGGTGAACAATTCATCTATGCATGGCGTTAAGAAAAATGTTTTTTTTGCCCTTGTAATTAAAATTTAAATGCTTACTTTACTACATCCAATCAGCTTGCAGTAGAAAAAACAAACCACGCCCACTTTTTTGCTCATTTAATATTTCATTTAAAAAGAAATGGTCACAACTTCCGGTTCATGCGGACTTTAAAGGCAATGAAAAGAATCTATTCTTTGTCTTAAAAGTAAAATAATAGAACCTACACATAGGAGCCTGTTATTTTAGGTTCATATTGCACTAAATGTGCTTCCTTTTTTCTAAAGAAATAATTTATAATAATTTAAACGTATCTTATATAGAAATGTATAGATATAAGCAAAAAATGAGAAAATTCTATGTTTGTGTATTCTATGACATGTTTAAAAGACAGCAAGTTTACTTCCTATGTACGGCCAGTAAAAATAAGAACCTGGACAAATCGCTAATCAGCAGTAAATGTTTTGTTGAGGCCTGATTTGTGAGAGTTCATCAAAAGAGACTCCAAAAGAGATGGCAGGGCTTCGGTGGCAATGATAGTTCCAGAGCTTTGAATCGATGCCAACAATAAGGTTGAATTGTCCAGAGCGGATGAGTGTATGTGTGTGTGTGTGTGTGTGTGTGTGTGTGTGAGTCACTCTCTTTACTTCAGTAACACACAGAGACAGGCAGGAACATTAACCCAGGCTGAGCTTCATTACGTCAGTGACACACCAGTGCTGCGTGGCACCACAAATACTGCTTAGTCAAGCTTCATCGGTACAGAAGAAAAAATGCTGCTGTGTATGATTGGAAATAGGAATTAAAGCAAGGAAAAGGAGTTTGTTTGCTATTTACATGCTCATTTTGCCTTTGCATGACACAAAGTAGGGTATTTGCTTTCAGAGTGTGAGTGTTTATGCTAATATGACTTGCATTTATCATTTGTGGTGAATCTGTATTTCACACATGGCAGATATTCTTGCAGTGCCGCTGCTTGAGCTTGTTGATATTTACAGTTTGTGCCTCTCGTCGTTCAATATGTGTGCCAGCTTTGCGTTGAGGCTCGGTTGTTGTGTTGTGTGAATTTCAAAGCCACTACAGCAGTGTTTGAAACATCAGGATATGTCACTATTAATCAGAAGCGCTGGTCATTCTACAAATTCTGCGCCTTTTTTAACTAAAAATTCAAAAAGTAGTTTAATGTATATTTTTGTGATATTTAGTTTCTTATTTTATGACTATGTACTACATCTTTTGCCATTTTTGTCATCCCTGATGCATATGTTTAAGCAGCGGATGCCCTTCCAGCCGCAACCCAGTACTGGGAAACACCCATACACTCTTACACACTCATACACTACAGCCAATTTAGTTTATTCAATTCACCTACACCGCAAGTCTTTGGACTGTGGGGGAAACCCGGAGCACCCGGAGGAAACCAAAGCCAACATGGGGAGAACGTGCAAACTCCACACAGAAATGCCAACTGGCCAAGCTGGAACTCGAACCAGCGAACTTCTTGCTGTGTGGTGACAGTGCTAAGCATTGAGCCACCGTGTTGTCCTCCACCTTTTCAATGGGTTTTTAAAAAAAAAAGGAAATTGTCATTCAGATGACCAAAAAAATCCAAATTTTGATCACTTCATTTAAGAAAAATACAGGTCTATACATGAGCTTTATTAAAGGAGGTCTTTGTCCAAAATATGATACAGTTATAGTTGCAATAGATACACCTAAATTCTTAATATTGAGTATAATATTTGCATTTTTAATTAAAATAATGATAGTAGCTAATTTGCATTACTAACTAATGGGTTCAGTCACGTTTCACACTTTGATTGATAGGGAAATCACTTAAATATTGATTTTATTGGGATACATAAATAATATTCTCGCTCTAAAAAATGGTAACAATATTGAAATTATATGATGTCGCTATTTTCAGTCAAACCTCATAAATCTTCAAAAACAGAGCATTATAGAAGAGAGAGAGAAACTGTGTTTAAACTGTGTCTTAATTTGGATTGAGAGATGATGCAACTTCCTAGAAGTGATGTCACTGGAATGTACCATTATTTTTATAGGGTTTCTTTTGTGTGTGAGCGTAATAGGACTGACATGAAACATGATTTATATTCTATTCATTCATTCATTCATTTTCTTTTCGGCTTAGTCCCTTTATTAATCTGGGGTCGCCACAGCGGGATGAACCGCCAACTTATCCAGCATATGTTTTTACGCAGCGGATGCCCTTCCAGCTGCAACCCATCACTGGGAAATATTCTATTACAAATATTGTTGTTGTTTTTTTTGCTAAGAATGCTGCTTAATAATTAAGCTATATTAGAACAATATTCAAAAAATGTGAATATTGTTGCCTTCGGTTTGCAAATTAAAAAGTCTTGCTGAAAAAGAAAAATGACCCTTGTCAGTATAAGTACAGATTTAATTATTTAAAATAAAATTGAACAAACTTTAAGTAATATTGATGTACTAATGTTTTGAAATCACAAGCTCATTTGTTGTTTTAGCAGTTCATTATCTGATTAATATCTTAGGGAAGCAAAAGGCACAATTCTACAGAATGACCCTTTTATAAGTGTATTGGCATGGCCATGTTTAGACTAAATGCTAAATCTACCCAAAAGCATCGTTATATTTTGTGGCTGCTCCCATTTAACAGACTGAACAGACACGTCTGTGTCTGTGTCATCGAGGTTAAAGGTCACATGGTAACAAGCGGTGATGTCATCGCTCAGCTACTCTGTGACTCATCACTGTTCTTGTGTTAGCCGGTTAGCGCTGTTTAACATCCGCTAATAAATTTGAATGGTTACTTTGTTACTCAGGCAGTTTTTTTTTTATGAGTAATGAGCACATCTTCATTCGGGACTCCTTCTCATTAGCTCTGAATTACAACGAGTTGAAATATGAGATGTAGATATTCTAGCGTCTTAGCTTGATGAGGACAGCAGATTTGACTTTCTGTGTTTAATCTTCCTGTTCTCCAGTAAACACTGTGCTGTGCTGTGCTGAAGTGAGTCCTCTGAGGTGATGTGTTTGCACACAGCCTGTGTGAATCCCTCAGATTCACAGGACACACTGAGTGAAGAGTGCCACAAATACTGAGGTGTGAGTCTCTAGAGAACAGCATGACTGCCTAAAATAGGCTATTATCTAATGTCTATATTATATCTTTTATATGCTATATTATATTTATGGTCTGTGTTTAAAATGTAGCGTGTGTGTGTGTGTATGTATGTATGTATGTATGTATGTATGTATGTATGTATGTATATAGTTGAAGTCAAAATTCAGTTGAAGTCAAAATTATTAGCCCTCCTGTGAATTTGTTTATTTATTTATTTATTTTTTATTTATTTTTTATATTTTCCAAATGATGTTTAACAGAGCAAGGAATTTTTCACAGTATTTCCTATAATATTTTTTCTTCTACAGATTTCGGCTAGAATAAAAGCATTTTTTTAAACCCTTTTAAAGTCAATATTATTAGACCTATTAAGCAATATGTTTTTTGATTGTCTACAGAACAAACCATCGTTATACAATGATTAGCTTAATTACCCTAACTTGCCTAATTAACCTAGTTAAGCTTTTAAATAGCACTTTCAGCTGAATACTAGTATCTTGAAAAATAGCTAGTAAAATATGTTCTGTCATCATTCATTCATTCATTTTCTTTTCGGCTTAGTCCCTTTCTGTTCTGTCATCATGGCAAAGATAAAACAAATCAGTGATTAGAAATTAGTTATTAAAACTATTATGTTTAGAAATGTATTGAAACATTATTCTCTCTTTTAATCAGAAATTGGGGAAAAATATACAGGGGGGCTAATAATTCTGACTTCAACTGTATATAC
>CAIGQV010019070.1:19817161-19835291 GCA_903798115.1 Danio jaintianensis | reverse complement strand
ATATGATATGATACATTTAATTATACCTTAATAAATATAAATTGTATAAAGAACATTGTACATTTAGATATAACCTAAATTTACCGATATTTTTTGTAAGGTTTGGAAGGACTTTTTTTCTAGAAGAAGTTGGACAGATACATGGCACAATTCTGTGTAATTTCTTTTCACACATCCGTCCTGTCATGTCTTTTAGTAAGTGCCAAAAAATATTTTATTTATTTTAGTTTGTTTCCAAGTTGTTCCTCTCCTCCTCGTTTTGGTTATCACACTCCCTCACACATCGCAGGCGTTTTACATGAGGATGGAGTGTTTTCTGTTGTCTGAAAGTAAAAGTGGCTGAGTCGTGACTGCATAGGCATGTGTGTGTGTGTGTGTATGTGTGGCAGGTCTGCGAGCAGTGCCAGTCTGTCATCAGCACCAAAAAACGGATCAGTTCCCCTGTTTTCTAGGCTTCCCCACGCAGTTGTCCTCCCCCTCACACGCTCACCCACGTCACAGCTCTTCATGACAGCACATTTCCCTGCTCCATGAGCTTTCTGGGGAATAAATGAGAAGGAGTTGTGCTTATGTGATGTGGGCTGCTTCAGCTTGAACACGATCGTGTGACGAAGGGGACACTGTGCTTCTGACAGAGAAAACTATCTGCTAGTGTTCATGCTGATGCCAGTTGCTTGGCTAGATTATGTTATACTAGTGAACTTATTTTCTACTTTTCAATTTGGATTCTGTTTCAGTTTTGTTTATTTATTTTGTTGACATTAAAAAAGAACAGCAAGTATCAAAGAATCACTGAATTAAATGAGAAACTTTGGAGAGCAGATATTTAATACCTCATTATACAATGCAGCTTTGAATGTTTGATTTTGATTGACTGATGAACACTAAGGCGTGCACTTGTTTTCAGATAAATGCACAGCTAAAGTAGTTCCAGGCAGGTTTTGACAGCATTAAAGTTCATCATTACTACACTGAATGATATTAGTTAGGTTTCTTTTACACATAAAAATAGCTGCACATTACATAGCCATTATATTACAATTTACAAAGCTAATAATTACAGGCAAATCTATTATATAAAATATTTAAATTTGTCTTATGTCTTATTATTTCTTTGTGACAACGATTTACAAATTATGGCACCATTTGTTATTGCTAATCAAATTATTAACTAATAATTAATATGCATTAATATTTTTGGGGTAAACATTAATCATTTTGATGGGAGAAATCTGAAATATATTTTATGGAAATACAAATCTTTTGAAAGATCATAAGTATCTTCACTCTCACTTTTGATCAAATTCTTTTGCCCTTACCAAATAAAACATACTGATCCCAAGCTTTTGAACAATTTTCCTTCGGCTAAATCCCTTTATTCATTAGGGGTCGCTGCAGCGGAATGAACCACCAACTAATCCAGCTTATGTTTTACACAGCGGATGCCCTTCCAGCTGCAACCCTGTACTGGGAAACATCCATACATACACTACATATTCACACACATACACTACGACCAATTTAGTTTATTCAATTCACCTATACCGCATGTCTTTGGACTGTGGGAGAAACCAGAGCACCCGGAGGAAACCCACGCCAACACGGGGAGAACGCCAACTGACCCAGCCGGGACTCGAACCAGCGACCTTCTTGCTGTGAGGTGACAGTGCTAACTACTGAGCCACCGTGTCGCCCTATAATAAAATATAATGTAATATAATCTTTCGCTGTTGCTAACCAATGTAGATCCTGCAGAAAATCTTTGAATAAATGGTTTTATTATTTTACGAAATAACAAATACAGCCAGTCATAAAAATAACACTGAAAAAACTACAATGTGCTTATTTTAAAAATTGAAGGTGATTTTATGCAGTGACAGTATGCTGATATTTATTTGCTGAACTGCCCCTGTTTCTGGCTTCTCTTCAGAAATGAGTTGAGTCATAAATCTAAAACTGTCATTTTGAGAAAGTGTCTGTGAGATGTTTGATCCCAGCGCTGTCCTTCTGTGTGTGTGTTTGATACTGGTGTTGCTGTGGGATCATGCTGCCTTCCCATAATGCCAAGCTGTACACAAAGCCCAGCAGTTATCTATCAATCATGATTATCATTACTATTGAATTCCATGATCATTTTTGGAATATAAAGTAAAAAAAAAAAAAACAAGACATTACAACATTATAAATGCCTGTCACGTATGATCAGTGTAATGTTCTGGCTGAATTAAATGTACAGCGTATATATTTAACATTTGAGGTTACACATATCAATATTATATAGTGATCTATGAGCAAGCATGACTTTGTAAAGTAGTCTTATAAATTAACATTGACAATGGCAGGGCGGCACAGTTGCTCAGTAGTTAGTACTGTCGTCTCACAGCAAGAAGGTCGCTGGTTCGAGTCCCAACTGGGGCAGTTGGCATTTCTGTGTGGAGTTTACATGTTCTCCCCATGTTGGCGTGGATTTCCTCCGGGTGCTCCAGTTTCCCCACAGTCCAAAGACATGCACTATAGGTGAATTGGGTAAACAAAATTGGCTGTAGTCTATGAATGTGTGTGTGAATGAGAGAGGGTATGAGTGTTTCCCAGTACTGGGTTGCGGCTGGAAGGGCATCCTCTGCGTAAAACATATGCTGGAATAGTTGGTGGTTCATTCCGCTGTGGCGACCCCTTATAAATAAGGTACTAAGCCGAAGGAAAATGAACGAATAAATTGACAATGGCATAGTTCACTCATAATATTAGGCATCATAAATGAGCTATGAATAACGTTTTACAGCACTCGTAATTGAAGTATCTATAGTAAATAACTGGAATGCAGTTTGTTACAGTTAGTAGAACATGGGAAATGATTTATATTTATTATAGATTTATATTTTGACATAAATCATTATTGAGTGCTAGAGCTCCACTGTTGCTATGGTTACTTCCGCAGATGAAGACAATTTCTGTTTGAGAGCGTTGCGATTTACCTACTGCTTTAGAATTTTTAATATTTAACGTAATAAAACAAACTTAATTGGACAGTCAATACATATTCAGCCCAATTTTAGAGCTGTTTTTCATCTCTACATAAATGCAAAGCTGTACACACAGTCAGCGTTCACTATTACACATTAACCGAGTACAGTATCATAATTTCCTTCATGATTCATTTACTCATTTCCAGCATGAAAAGAAAACCCCACTGCTCTCCCATGAGCTGCCGGTTATTCATTTGCATATATCTCGCGAATGCAATCATTTTGACTTAAAGACTTGAAGGCAGCATATGTCCAACTGTGTGCGGATTTTTGGCCAGTGTGTTTTTGTTCTCCGTGTATATTTAGAGTTAACCAGGGATGGGTTGTGTCGGGGGGTCAGTTGCTTCAGGCTTTCAAACCCACTGGCTGATCAATGGAAAGAAAAACACAGACCTTGTAAATCCCTCGGGCTGTGTTTTAAAGCAGAGCTGAGTGTGGGTTGGGTCAGGGCTCACTAGAAGAGCGCAGATTGCTGTTTGCATTTTTAACATGAATTAAAAAGTGTTTGAATGGTGTTGGCACTACATTATGTATTGTACATGCTGTAATTTAGGTGGCATTAATGAAGAATACTAAGATCATTAGTCACATCCCTTCAGATGCTGATTTTCTGCTGTTGTTTGCATTTGCAAAACTACATCGCTTGGCTAGAATTAATGCAACCCCCCATGGATTTGTTGTGTTATATTGTTTAAAAGTGGTTGCATTGAATTGACTTTTCAAAAAAATGGCATTGAGCAATTCATATTTAATTATTGCCTGTAATAATGACTTGGCCAAACCTGTTTTGCTAAAGCTACATTTACACAATGACGATGTTGCCAAAAACTGAAAAGATTTTTATAAAGTTTCACATTTACATGACAAGGCCAGTATTTGACACTGACACTGTTAGTACACTGTATCTGTGGTAAACATGCCGCCGAAAGCTTGGTTCTGGTGTGTATGTATAATTTGCTGTGTGTGAATGATGCAAAAACTTGAGCAATACCACCACGTATGCTATTGTTGTGTGTGTGTTTTTTTTTTAATCTACACATCTCTACGCTTCCCATATACTATGCAAGTGCATGACATGTCATCGTTTTCAAAGACTCTCTTTTTCAGGTGTTTACACGGGCATAACAATGGCTACATTTTCAAAAACTTCCACTTTGTAACCAATTTTTAGATTTATGAGTCTTCAGTCCTAAAGTTGCCAGTATCATGTAAACGAACAGGAAAACAAATTAAAAGTTTTACTTTGTTGGCTGAAAACATTGTTGTGTAAACGGCCTCTAAAAAGGCTTGTGCATTTAGCTAATAATAAAAGATTTTCAGGCATTTTGACCTATCATTTACACAAGATCAGTTTGGGGGACTGAAAATGCAAACTTTGAAAACAAAGTTTTTGAAAATTATATTGTTAATGTCATCATGTATTATTATTGTGTTGAAGATAATAGTTTCCATATTAACTAAAAAAAGAAGAAACAAATCCCAAATGCAAGTTAGGTGTGTTTCCATCAAGTTCTTAGAGTGGCTGACTGTAGAATTGGTAACCTAGCAACCAACAGTAAACTATGCAAGCATAATGGAATCACATGGGAGTAATGGTTGCTATATCAGTGTTTATTCAGCAAATGCATTTTCACCTCTTATTATTATCATTAAACCTTTTTTATCCAAAACCACCTTTCTTTGTGCAAATTAGGGGATTTTTATTCCAAATTTCCATCACTAGTTTCTCATGTGATATTCAAAATGAGCATTAATGCAGGGTTAAGGAAACCCAGCTATAGTATCGTCTTGAGGCACAGACATTAATTTTGTATTGCCTGTGTATGTTTCTATAACTCTCAAAGTGCCAGTAATCATTGACTTGCCTTTTATGAATCTTCAAGTAGATTCTTCAATGTAAAAATCTTCTTTAATGTTCTACTAAAGACAAAAAAGTCACCTACATTTTGGATGTCCTGAGGTGAATAAACTAACAGCAAATCCCTTTTATTAAGAGGAATAAATGAGAAGAATGACTGTTAGGACCTGAGGTTACATCATATGACATCCGATACTTCCTGATTTGTAGAATGCAAACAATACTAGACGGCTAATCAAGGAAGTAAAACACTGTTCTGTTGTTTCCTGTGAAAGACCAGTCCTCACCCAATCTCCCATTTTAAATCACCCTGAGCAGAGACAGAACTTTGCAGATATTCTCTTGAACACCTGCGCCGCTGTGAGCTAATTAGACGTTAATGAGTGAATGAATAGAGTTGTGAGTCATGTCTGTTTACCCAGCGTGCCTCGGCTGATCACGATGAAGCATCTTGCGAATGAGTCTTACTTGAGACCCAGATTCAAATTAGACTGTGAGCAGGCTTTATTTGTGAAGCCCACAGATGTTCGCTCAGATACAGACAAGTCCAATGTAGAACAGCTAGTAACTATTTCAGATCAGAGGCTGCAAATTTGCCCATTGACTCGGTTAGATTTAGTGGAATCATATAGGTTTTTGTTTTAAGAAGGAAGCAGATGTTATTTTCTGAATGTCACACATGATTGTTTAAGAGAATTATACCATCTTTATCTAATACAGTCTTTGTTTAAATCACAGGGACAAGCTTCATGTGGGTAGATGAAACTGTTAATCTTGTTATCAGTGGTAGAAAGAGTACTGAAAAATCATACTCAAGTAAAAGTACCATTACTTGCCAGAAAATGTAGTGCAAGTAGAATAAAAGAATAGGTTCTACTGTAAATACACCTCAATGTATGAGTAGCCCTTCTAAATGAGTAGTATTCATCAGTTGTGAGTATTAAAATGTGAAAATTATTTCACCCTATACCCTGTGAATTAAAAATAACATCAGTTCCAGAAGTTGTGTGTAAGTTTAAGTTTAGTTATTTGCTATTCATGAACTATAAATAAAACAAATTGAGATTTATTTAATATGAGAAGACATTACACTAATATATGCACCAATGATAAGCTTACTGAAAGCAGGTTGATGGGTATGTGTGAAATCTGTGTAACCTAAGGGTGAAAATAGCTGTGATGATACCACTTATTATGCACTTTTTGAACCTTGATTAACAAGCTACGAGTGTCCAGCAGTCGGCACTGCACACCAATCTTGTGCAGCACTGATAGGATACATGCAGTTTGTGCATGAGTTTGTATACGTAACATTCTGTAGTGCGATTAGTAATTGTTTAAGGCCATTTGGTGATTTAAGTAATCATACAGTAGCCATCCTTAATCTGCTCATCAGATACATGGAGTCTAAACATGCGCAATTTACTCATCTACAGTAATTTGAGTATGTGTAAACAGTTACTTTAGACCACTGCTATTGATTAACTGATGTGTTTTTTTTTGTGGTGAATTTTCATTACAAATTCATTTGTGACACTGGACCACAAAACCAGTCATAGGCAGGGGGGGACTGGCCATAGGGAGCATTAGGTAACATAGGGACATTTCCCGTGGCCTGACGGTCAATCTGGCCTGCCACCGTGACTCTGGCCTGCTGTCCAACCCCCAACTCCCTCCCCCCGCTCTTCACTTACTGATCACACTCCACCCCCCCTCCCCGCTCTTCACTTACCGATCGCATCCCAACCACTGCACCGCCCACCCCCTTCTTTACTTCTCTTTACTTAATCTTTACTTAATCTTTACTTAATATTCGAATGGTTTTTGACATAAAAGGTAAATCGATAATTTTGACCCATACGTTGTCTTTTTTTTTGCCAGTTGCCAAAAATAAACCCATGCAATTGAAGACTTGCATCTTGAGGTCCAGGGTCACATTTGTAATCCATTCCATTGGTTCTCTTCATGGATATAAATTGTATATGCAGTGTCTATAATCTCATGTTTGTTGCATTTTGCATTCCAAAAAAACGTTATGTATGTCATCATGTTTTAACTTTTAGGATTTTTTTTGACCAATTTCTTTGTTTAAGTTGTGCACATCACATTTCTGCTATTTGTACATTTAGGATGTCTTCACGCTTATAATAATATAAAATACCTGCATACCAGCACATGTACACATAAAGAGGATTCATCTCAGTTGTTTTGGTTGTTTAGTACGTTCCATCTTAAATTATGTCATAAACATTTTTGTTGTTGCATAATATACATTGGGATTAAAATGCTTTTTTCCACAAAATTGAGTTTAAAAATAATAGACAAAGCACCTGTGATACTGTAGTGGACCACGCATTTTAAAGAGTTCAATTATCCTTTACTGCAGTGAAAAGGAAAAAAAAATATTTTGCTGGTCATGAAAAAGCAGTGGCTAATTATTATACTTCAATAACAAAAGGGCTAAAGTAAATGAAATATGTTTCATTATTAAGGTTTCAAACAGTATTTCAAAGGAGTGTATCCGTGGCAACTGGGTATTCAAAATGATCTCATACTTGAGAATAGAAAGTGATTTAGATTTAATACACAATGCTTTTCATATTTTCCTAGATTCTGATAATGTCATAATGGTTAAACATCGGCTGACACATCACTAGTCTTGCTTTCCTCTTTGGCAGTCAGTCCTGTATTTCCACATATGTGGTTGTGGGCATCATTTAGGGCACCACAGATGCTGCAGATTCCACTAATTACAGTCTATCTCCATGACAACACGGTTTCTATACAGGGATTCGGCCATGTCAGAGGCTATTACGCACAAATTTGCTGAAACAAACACACACTGTTATGTAACCCCCCTCGATCGGTGGTCGTCTTTAGGGTTATTTCTGAAGACAGTGTGCTGTGGCCTGAAGTGACAAGTGAAGGTGGCCACAGCAGGGGAATCGGACCTGATCACCATCAATATTTGTAGTAACAGTGCATCCTGGAGTATCTTCATGCACCATAACAAAATCCTTTTCAAGTGCCTTTAAAGGGGTGGTCCACTATGATATCATATTTTAAACTTCAGTTGATGTGTAATGTTGCTGTGTGGACATAAACAACATCTCTGAATGTAAGATGCTCAAAGTTTAATTCAAAGTGAGACATTGGCTTTTACAGAGTTAGCTTAGCAAAGCCTACAGCGAACGAATTTGGGGACTACAAAAAAATACATCCGGGCTATTGAGATCACAAACGTTCCAGGTTACACGCATTCACTGCGCATACACCTCACGCAGCAAAGGGGCGTGGCCACAGACGCGTTAGTAGAGAAAGGAAAATACCATCCAAAAGCTGTTATTTCCATGGATCTTGTTCTGTTTCACTATTTGGCCTTCCAAGGGACGTGACACAAAGAGAGAAGTGGTTAAAATTCATTTTTAATTATGTTGCAGAATATTATAAAAAAGATATAGCTCTCTGTGCAAAGCATTTTACAAAGGACAGCTTCCACAATTGGTCGCAGTTAAGTGCTGGATTCAGCCAAAAAATTCTCCTCAAAGAAGAAGCAGTACCTATGATAAAAGAAGAAGCTGTGGATTGTGAGCCACAACCTGTAAGTACTTCTTTTTGTTAAAATTGATATCTTACATGCATAATTTCTAGCGTTCATTGTAGGCTATGTAGTAGTAGGGAGGTAAAAAAGGATATAAACAACGAGAAACCCGATTTGTCAATAGCAATTATTATTAGCAATTTAGCTCATGCCTGCCAACATTTGTGCCCGAATTTCCTGATAACGAGTGTGTGGGGAGTTTGGTTTGGTGTGGTGGTCTCTGAGTAACAAAGTTGAGAACCGGGGGGGGAGGGTGGTTAAACGTGGTTAAGCCTCAGAAAGTGAACGAAAAACCAAAGTAGACCGTTTTACCTGCTATCTATTAGAAACGGAGACTTTACAGTCATCTTATAATGTATCATTTCCTACATATATATACACTAATATGAGATGCTGAAATGATATGTTGATGGCTTGACCACATTCCTCCTCTTACCAACGAACAAAAAAAAACAGGCCATTTAGAAACATCTTGCAAGAGTCGCGTTTGCATGGGTTCAGCTGTGTCCTCTTCATTTTCTGTGTCTGACTTAGGCTCAAACTGATACGGCTTCACTGACATTATTTACAGTCTGACAGACAGCATGCAGGAGAGGCATGATGTTTCCCGGTGACGTGAAGCCGATCCGCCAATCACAACACATTAGGTTAGCTGACTAATCAGAGCCCTTTGAGGGCGGGCCTTATAGGAGGAACCAGGAAATATGATGGTCGTTTCCATGTTAGCTCAGTAGCTGTATAAAATGAAGGTAAGATATGTAAACAAATAACGTGATTTTTTTTACAAAGGAATCACGAACACACATTGTTTTGCACCCCATAAACACAATCAAACCTTAAAAAAACCACTGTGGACCACCCCTTTAAAGGTGCCATATACTGCATTGATTCAATAAGTTAAATTGTTCACTGACATTTACACAGTAGGTATGTGGTTTAGGTAAGTTCAAAAAATCTCCATCTATCTTTATTTGCTCATTTACTACCCCATATAATACCCCTAGAATCAGAAAGTCCTTATTGACCATATTTGGAAGAGTCATGAATATTAATGAACTCTGCTCTGACATGCAATATAATCATACTTCATTTTTCATCAGTATTTGTGTTTGTTGTCTCATTACAAACATTGCAAATTTCACAATAAACACAATTAATGAACAAAGGATACAATAAAACATACACTACCTTATGCCTCTTCAAGGTGGCTCTAAACAAATGTATAATCCATAATCCACATTTTGTTGCTTGACAGCCGAACTTCTGATGACTCGGCTGCTCATGCAGGTCCAGTTAATGTGGAACATGACCTAAAGTACATGCAAGTGTTGAGGGTGTGCTAATGAATAGTCACATGTGCAATGCAGCAGTCTGTATTGTGTTCAGATTGGCCTGTTTTATATTGTTTTTTTACACTCGCTGAATTTACATGAGAATGAGGAAACAATGGTGTCTGAGGCTCATGATATGGCCATTTTTTACGTACTCTTATTATGCGACTATACCTATATATATCCAGATTTTTTTATAGAGCACCTTTAAAACTGCTTCCCAAAGGATTGTGCATAAGACACAGCACTTACACAAAATAAAATGTTTTTGCCACTGTTCAGGGAGAGGAAATGATCATTCATCCATGTGGTGACATGCCCAGGTGGTGACAAATAAATAAAGAGTAAAGGGCCTAAAACTGAGCCTTAAGGGCACCAGTGCGTACAGAACTAACAACACAGCACAAGTGCAAAATGATTGAAGATGCAAGTTACATGTACAAAATAATGGTGCAAATACTAATGAACTCGCCAAAATTTGCTGTGGTGGTCCTTCTCTATTGACGTCTGTTTGATGGCTTCATTCACAATATTCTTAACCATGCCCCGCTTACCATTAGATTTCTACAAGGGAATGATGTGCAAATAGAAAGCCCCGCTTAGAATTTTTGTATATGCAGTTGAATTATTAGCCCTCCTGAATTATTAGCCCCCCTGTATATTTTTTCTCCAATTTCTGTGTAATGGAAAGAAGATTTTTTTCAACACATTTCTAAGCATAATAGTTTTAATAAGTAATTTCTAATCACTGATTTCTTTTATCTTTGCCATCATGACAGTACATAATATTTTACTAGATATTTTTCAAGATACTAGTATTCAGTCTAAAGTGCTGAGCAAGTTAGTGTAATTAGGCAAGTCATTGTTTTGCTGTGGTTTGTTCTAGACAATCGATAAAAATAATATAGCTTAAAGGGGCTAATAATATTGACCTTAAAATGGTTTGAAAAAAATGTAAAACTGCTTTTATTCTAGCAGAAATAAAACAAATAAGTATTTATCCAGAAGAAAAAATATTATAGGAAATATATGGAAAATTCCTTGATCTGTTAAACATCATTTGGGAATTATTTGAAAAAGAAAAAAAATTCACAGGAGGGTTAATAATTTTGACTTCAACTGTATATACCCAAAAGAAATGTCCACAATCGCTGCATCAATCCCTGCTGAGGAGCTGAGAATCTCACATGCCCCCGGCCGCTCAGGCTCTGATGCTGTCTGCAGGGGACAGCGCTCTGGGGGCCCAGGTGGCATCTGACCTTCACAGCTTGAACTCCACTGAGGTTGTAGAGCTCGCTCTGCTCATGAGGACAGGGCCGGCCTCACATACCCATCGATTTCATCAGCCTGGAGGCCGAGAGAGAGCACTGAGAGGCTCTTCATGTTGGGTATCCGCTGGGGCTGATGGGAAGACCTGTCTCAGGTGACTGAGACGGAGGTGTTTTTGTTGTTGATTACTGGCAGTCTAAATGGGATGTTATTTATGTCTTACCATTTGTGCTTTGTGGCTGATTTTCACCAGGGATGTTTAGTTGTGATCAAAGCACCTGTTGGAATGATGTGTGTGTACGTGCATGTGCGTGCGTACATGTGTGCGTGTATGTGAATGGATGACAGTAAGGAGACATCATTAGATTAATGGGCTTCTTGGATGAACTGCACTGCTGTTATCTCATTTATTGTCTGTCTGTCTGTCTGTCGGTCGGTCAGTCGGTCTGTCTGCCTAGTAACGTGCCTCCATCTATCCATCCATCCATACACCCAAGCACCTTCCCACTTACTTACTTACACACTTACTTACTTACTTACTTGCCCAGTTACTTACTTACTTACTTACCCACTTATTTACTTACCCACTTACTTACTTTCCCACTTACTTACTTACTCACTTACTTACTTTTTGGTCAAAAATAATAATACACATATATAACCTTCTTCTGGTGTCCGGCGGCGGTTCTCCTGGCTGGCGGCATTTCTGGTCTCCTGCTCCGCTCCCGCTTCGGTGGATGGATGCAGGCTTTGGCATCATGGCGGACAGCGGTGACTCCCCCGGGCTCTCTGGGATGGCTCCCTTCAGCTCTTTCCCTTCCGGTGGTGAGCCCCGCGTCCCCTGCTCCTCCCCATGCTGGGAGACGGTAGCAGGCAGGTCCTTTCCTCGCCAGTCTCAGGCCGCCCCGGCACTCTGGGCAGACGAACGGGTTTCTCCCCCATTCGGGTTAACTCCCGAACACTCGCCCTCCCTCTCAGCGGCGAGGGCAACTGGACAAGGTGTCCCTCCTTCTCCCGGGTTTCGGCACCACTGTAATAATGTTTGATGGCCGCCTGGCCATCGGGAAGAAGGAGGCGGAGAACCGACGAAACTTAAAAAGTAATTTATTAATAAAAGGGAAACTGAAAGCAAAACGTAAAACATAAGTGTCCAGGCCTGGACCTCTCTCAGCTTCCTCTGCCATTGTTCCTCCTCTTATAGTCCAGAGCTCCTTCCATTGGATTTGAGGTCGGTGTGCGCCACAGGTGTATCCACTTACGCGCCGGCCTCATCCCGTTCCCACGGCTCTCGGCCCCGCCCCCTCACCACACATGTACAGTATTAACAGTAGTTGAGTATTTTATTCAAAATTTTATTCACTCTCATTACTTTTCTGTCTTGTAGTCTAGATTCTTTGCTTCAAAGATTATATTTCTTAGATAAATCGGTCACGCTTTACAGTAAGGTTTCGTTAGTTAATGTATTTACTAACATAAACTAATTATGAACAATATATATACAGCATGTATTAATCATAGTTCAGCATACTAAAGCATTATTTATATCCAAATTCATGCTTGCTAACATTAGTTAATGCACCGTGAGTTAACATGAACTAACAATGAACAACTGTATTTTCATTAACATTAACTAAGATGAACATGTACTGTAATAAATGTATTATTCATTGTTTGTTCATGTTAGTAAAAGCATGAACTAAAATTAACTAATACAACCTTATACAACCTTAGAGGGTTACCGATAAATCTGTTGTTTGTTTCATCTTTATTAAATATGTCCTTCAATGTCCATGTAGAAATAGATAACACTTTTAGTACTGAATGCGAACACTGGACAAAATACACATCTCTTTGCCAATCACATTTACTCATAATACTAATTGCCTATCTATTTACATGCAATCAGGCTGTGCAATAATATGGCTTCATCGTCTCTTCTGCAGCAATATTGTTAGGTGTTCCACTGTGTTTCTAAAACCCTCCTCAAATCCCACGATCTCCAGCTGTCAGACGAACACTACTTCTGATGCTCCTCAGCATGCTTTAAGATGTTAATCTATGGCTGGATCGTCTTCTCTCAGCGTCTCTGGACTAGTTAAAGTTTGTTTCCATTAATTAGAGCCGAATGTTGCAGAGGTAATGCGTAGGAGTGACTCCCCGGTGGGAGAAACGCTTTTTTTGGGGATTGAGAAGCATTAGCACATGTCCATTTCCTGCAGAGAGTGGAAACTAAAGTGCACAAAATTCTCCTTGTCTTATGTTTAAGAATGCAAAGGGTACAGAGTCTTGAAGTATCACGTTGAACACTTTTTTCCGCCTCATTCAGTCATTATATTTCACAAGAATGCTCTGAATATTGATTTAATATGCTTTATATTACATTTTTGGGTGTTTAGGGATATATTTCCTTTTCAAAGGCTTGATGGCTCAGTGATAGTTATCAAATGCTAGACATGTTTAGAACAGATGTTTTGGAAATTTCTGTCAATATGGACACCCGATATGTGGCCCATCAATTTTTCTGTGGTGTTTATTTGTGAATAAACAGAGCTTTGAATAATATATTGAGGAAAAGAGAAGGGCCTCTGGAGGACAGATGTGAGTTTGTCGTTGTGGAGGCAAACATGCAATGTCACTGAATAATGTAGTGAAAGGAAGTGTGTTTATAATGCAACCATGTGGAGCACTTCATTGACTTGTCTGGCATCAAAAAATGATAGATTATGTGGTTTTAGAAATATATAAACAATATAGACCATTTCAATGTGTTGATGTCATTGGCCCATGAACATTTCCTGCCTGTTATCAAACTATTTCATAACTGTAACAAGAGGCAATTCAATCATAACTTAATGTTAAAACAGCTATCATAACATTATTTATCAATATGTGGCTCTTTTTGGGTTCTCGGAAGCTTTAGAAATTAAAAATGTAAAACAGGAAATACATTGGGACCATTGTTTTTGTTTACATCCCTCAAAATGGTCTATACAATGAATGTATTTTATTAGTAGTATTTTATACTTATGTATTTATGGCATTTCTATTGTCATTCATTCATTTTCTTTTCGGCTTAGTCCCTTTATTAATCTGGGGTCACCACAGCGGAATGAACCGCCAACTTATCCAGCATATGTTCTACGCAGCGGATGCCCTTCCAGCTGCAACCCATCTCTGGGAAACATCCATACACACTCATTCACACACATACACTACGGACAATTTTAGCTTACCCAATTCACCTATACCACATGTCTTTGGACTTGTGGGAGAAACCGGAGCACCCGGAGGAAACCCACGCGAACACGGGGAGAACATGCAAACTCCACACAGAAACGCCAACTGACCCAGCCGAGGCTCGAACCAGCGACCTTCTTGCTGTGAGGCGAACGTGCTACCTACTGCGCCACCGCGTCGCCCGCATTTCTATTGTGTTTTTTATTATTATTATTATTATTATTATTATTATTATTATTATTATTATTATATTATTTTAATAACTTAAACTACATTTTGAGGTAAAAAACACAAAAAGGTACAACTAAAATAAAATGTTTAATTGTGGCCACTTAAGCAGCAAAGCAATAAAATCGCATTCAGTTTTTGCAATGTATATAAAATATATATAATATATTATATGTTATATATTACTAAAACTTTACTTTAATACTTTAGTACTTTAAAAATTTTGTCCATGAATACGCTTTAATGAAAAATAAAGTATATAAACATTAAATACAATTAAAATAATCTATATAGAAATTTATGAAACAAAATACATTTAATAAAAAAATGGGAAATTAAAAAAAGTAAGAACATCCAAAATAAATGGCAGTGTATTTAGGTTTGTTAAAAAAACAGTTCACTTAATATATATATATATATATAAGAATATATTAGCATTTTGGCTCTTTTGGCTTATGACTATCTGTTCAAGATTGTATGGAAAAAAAAAACACACACAAATCACTAACCTTAATTAGATATCATTTATACACTGATGACAGAAAATTTTTTCTCATCGTTACTGTTGCTTTTGTTTATTAATAATGTTCACGACACATTTCTCTCTGTGACAGCACTCTCCGTGAATGTTCTCTCCGTGCTTCTCTGTGGGTGTTTCTTTCAGCTGAATGCCAGCATTGTCATGTTTTGGCGTCTCTGGAACAGGTGTTTTCTGACCGCTCTGCTGTTCTCCGTAAACTGTCAGCAGCTGTGCATGATTGAAACGTCGTAGAGCTCAGAAAAAGAGACTGTTGATGACGTAAACTCTCGCTTTCACACGGTGGATGGAGAGTAGTGTGAACGGATTGATTTCTCTCTTTGTCCAGAGAGATTAGATAAAAACAAAAGCTTCTGATCACCTCTGTATGTCTTAGAGACAGGATTGCAGGTCTGATGAACCCTCACAATTAATCAATATTTAATCACCTGGTGTGAAAGGATGACCTGCAAGGCACATTTAAAAACGATCTGTCAGATTTAAGGTCTTAGCATGGTAATGTATGGATCAAGAATTATTTGTCATGAATTAAATGCCATTACTGCAACAACGACAAACAAAAAATGTTGGGATCACTGTCTAAACTTTGAGTGAAAAGTTGATTTAAAAAGTTTAATTTACTAAATTTCTTTTAGACATTAATATATTCATTATTGGTTTGTCTATCTTTATTATTGCAATGTTGGTCATGTTTGTGTAAAACATGATGAGTTGATATCCAACATGCATCTGCATTTTAATGAAAAGAAAAACATCTGACCATATCAACAATGTCCTGCATATCAATGTCACTTTTTTTTTTATCTTAAAAGGGGCCTATTATGCTTTTTAACAAAGACTTTATTCTGTTTGGGGCTGTACTAGAACATGCTCTCATGCGTGGATTTTCACATAATTTACATTATTACAATACCTTTTTTTCCTGCCTGGCACAAACACCTCGATTTTAGTTTCAGGTTTGATGAATACCCGCCTTCCAAAAAACAAAATGTGCTGTGATTGGTTAGCTGTCTCAGTGCGTTGGGATTGGCTAACAGAGACAACGCTTCAGTAGAGAAACCTTAATCAGATCAAAGTGTTTTCAATGATGTAGGCTATAATTTTGCACATAATCTGAAGAGGTGTGTTGTTCACAACAGATACACTGTTTAGGAAACTAGAATGTTTACTTTATTCCTCCACTTCCACTTAAACAGACACTTACTTTCATGTATTTTGTGTGAAGCTGATGAAATTACATGTCGTAAATCCAGCAGCTCTAATCTCTGCACTGCAGCGCAGACTAACATGGCAGTGCCCATCAGATGTCATAGTTCAGCTGATATCATTAAGATGTTTTTACACATATATGAGAATTGAGCACACAAATATAGCTAGACATATCAAAGTGAAATCCCAGAAAACATGCTTGTAGTCCAAATGAGCCATTCATTGTATTTCTTGAAAAGATATTTTACCGGTAAATATTACCGCCAGCCACCACCAGCATTTTCAGATGATTTCACCTAAGTTTGAAGGCCCTCAGAAAATTTTCTGCTAGGAATATATGAGCAAATTATATATCAAAATAAAGAAAAAAAGCCACTGCTTTTAAACAAAAATAATTATTTTGATCTGTCTTCATGCGTTCATATTTTATCTCCACTTTTATCTACAGTCCAAAAACAAATTATATATATAATACCACACACACGTATAATACAAAAACACATAGGTTGTATTGGCTACCAGAATCTCCACAAAATACTTTCAATTTAACAGTTTTCCGAAATAGAAAATTATAATCACATTCACTGTAAACATTTATTATAAACATTACTCCTCAACAAATGGGCGGCGCGGTGGCACAGTGGGTAGCGCTGTCGCCTCACAGCAAGAAGGTCGCTGGTTCGAGCCTCGGCTGGGTCACTTCCATTTCTGTGTGGAGTTTGCATGTTCTCCCCGTGTTGACGTGGGTTTCCTCCGGGTGCTCCGGTTTCTCCCACAGTCCAAAAACATGCGATATAGGTGAATTGGGTAAGATAAATTGTCCGTAGTGTATGTGTGTGAATGAGAGTGTATGGGTGTTTCCCAGTGAAGAATTGCGGCTGGAAGGGCGTCCGCTGTGTAAAACATATGCTGGATAAGTTGGCAGTTTATTCCGCTGTGGCGACCCCAGATTAATAAAGGGACTAAGCCGAAAAGAAAACTCCTCAACAAATTTATTAAAAATACTTTGTTTGGTATCATATTTAAGTATCTTCATTCTTCGTATATGTTTTCCACATTTCATATGATCAAAACAAAGCTTCTAGATTCCTTATTCCATCAAAACTGCATATCCAATCCCAGATTTTCAGTACGGCCTCAGATGTTTGGATTCCACCTGCTGTATTTTGCCCTATTCGGTCTATCCTGTTTTGCTTTCCAAGACTGAGAGATCATGAATCCAGCCATGTGAGGTCTGTTTGACGGAGAGTCAGTGGTTTGGAAGGATGAGACATGGAGCAGTTATTAGGATCATGAAAGCAGGAGACACAGGTGTCCCGGGAGCAGCAGTGGGGTTAATACTCATACACTGACAGAGGTGTGAGCATTTGAGTGCAAGTGTGTGAGTTCTTCATGCTGGGTTGTGTTTGTGTGTTAGTGTTTGTGTGTGTGTGTGTGTGTGTAGTGTTTAAATAGACTGCCATTTTGCAAGGTTTCCTGGTGACAGCAATGGGCTGTGTTCACACTTGACTCTTTCACAAAAAATTATGGATGTCTCTATTAATAGAGGCGTCTAACTGTTTAAACATAGCTCATTCTCACCTCACAGAAATAGCAGGGCACTTTTGAGGGAGCTGGCATTTCCAGCTGTACAAAAATCTGTTTTCTTTTGAGAACGACATCTGTAGAGCACAATGATGTTTGACATCATAATGAAGACTGACTTTTTAAAGGGATAGTTCATCTAAAAATGAAAGATTTGTCATTTACTCAATTGTTTCAAACCTGTTTTACTTTCTTTTTTCTGTTGAATGCAAAAAGAAGATATTTTAACGAGTGTTGGAAACCAGTAGC
>CAIGQV010019070.1:19798796-19817151 GCA_903798115.1 Danio jaintianensis | reverse complement strand
GTGAGAATTGTAACTTAAAATAAAGTGCGACCGATGTTTCTTTAGCTTTGTGGTTGATTATATACTGTATGTACAGCTATGGGAAAATCCGCTTGAAAACTTGCAGTTTCCTTGCATAAGTGATTTATAATTATGGGTTTGAGTAAAACATAATTTTAGTTTTACATTGTAACCTACTGATGTCGTTTATTATGAATAAATAAAGTCTTTTAGAGAATTTATATTTTGCATAAAATAGCACAAAGTTGTTTATATTCATTTTAGGCAACAGAATACCAATGTTTTCAATTTAGAAGAGGTAAGAAATCAATATTTGGTGGAGTAACCCTTATTTGCATTCAACAAACATTTGTTATTCTGAAAAAATAATTCTTTTTATATTTGTATATTTTCATTTGAAATTTTAGAAGATTTGAAATGCTATCAGACCTTTACAGAATAAGAAATAAGCCTAATATACAATTTGGTTCTCAAATGGTGGCATTGCTTCAATAAATAGAAAGTATAAAAAATCAACAAAGTATTTATAACATCTTTTATAACATCTAACATATTTATTGTCGTTTCTGAACCATTTGTTATAACATTGCTGAACAAAAGTACAGTATTACTTACAGTATTACTTATTACTTACATATTAAAACAAAAAGCTACAGAACCTAAAAACTGAAGATACATCAAATAAAATGCTGACCTAAAAATGTCAATGTTCCACACAATTCCTTCATGTTGTTAATCATTAAGTTGTTTTTTTTATTGAACATAAAGCAATTAACTTGTCCCCCCCAAAAAACTTAAGAATTATGTTGATTCCGCTCATTTTAAATAAGCAATTTGAACAACCAGCTACAATATTTTTTGAGTGTAGCTTCTACAGTATATTTCAGCTGTTTTGTCTAGAAAATAGAACATCGATTAGTAAAAATATCTAGCAAACAATATTTTTATGTGCATAATTTAGTCAAATGTTACAAACATGTTGCCTTTATTTCTATTAGGTAAACAAAGCCGTTTTCAGCCATTGTCAGCTGGCAGGTTGGTTATGTGCATTGTTTTCTACATGATACTGTTGAATACATTGGACAGAGCATGAGAACAGTATATTGTGGGTGTATGGATGCATACAGGAAGCCGTGCGCAGCAGCCGAAGCACAGAGAGATTATGTAAATACATCTTCAGGAGTGTTCAGCTCACTTCTCAAATGCGCGGCGCTTTGTCTGCACATTTGTTGCTCTCTGGATGATAGAACCGAGAAACGCAGGAAGTGCCAGTCCTCAGAGATCCTCTCAGGGCTTTACTGTTTAAATCAGAGCCTCTTTTGGGAGAGGACAGTAATCGTGCCGAGTTCTCAAGGGGAAAGCACTCAGCAGCCACTTAGATGATTCATCTTGTTGTATGGTGTGAAATTAGTGGTGTAGATTAGCAACATATTTGCAGCTTGTTGATCAGGTCTCTTTCTGCATCATTGGATTCTACAGCTCAATGAAAACCAATCTGGTTGACTTTCTTGGGGGTTGATCTCCAGTTTGCATGGATTTCCCATTCATGCATGTGCATTTTAGCTGTCTAAATGTATGAAACAGGGTCTTAAAGAGAAAAACTTGAAAATGAGAATGCTTAAGCTGCTTCCCTTGGAATAGACTGAGCTATAAAAGTGCTATTACCGCCATAAACATCTGTTTGCTTTTAAAAATGTCGATTATGAAGCACTTTTACACCTATTAACTGTTTATGGACATTTCTTGTGAATTGTAAATAACAATGTCATATAAATAATTTTTATTTTGCATAAAATAGCACAAAACTGGTTTATAATCATTTTTAAACAACACAACAAAAGTGTTTTAAATTCTGACAGGGTAAGGGATCAATATTTGATGGAATAACCATGATTTACATTCACATTTTCTGAAGAAAGAAAATAGAAATTTGGAAGATTTGAAATGTTATCTTCTTATAATCATAATATATCGATTTGGTGCTGAAGCGATGTCATTTGTTCGATAAAGTAAATGAGTAAAAAAAAGCCACATTTTTTAACATTTATAACACATATAACGTATATTCATACATGTGTTTATGGTCATTTCTGATCCATTTATTTTAAAATTGCTAAGAAGTATTACATTCTGGGGGAGCACGGTAGCTCAGTCATTAGCACTGTCGCCTCACAGCTAGAAGGTCGCTGGTTCGGGTCCCGACTGGGCCATCTGTGTGGAGTTTGCATGATCTCCCCATGTTCGTGTGGGTTTCCTCCGGGTCCTCCGGTTTCCCCCCACAGTGCAAAGACATACGCTATAGGTGAATTGAATAAACAAAATTTTTTCTAGTGTACGTGTGTGAATGCGTGTGTATGGGTGTTTCGCAGTACAGGGTTGTGGCTGGAACGACATCCGTTGTGTAAAACATATGCCGGAATAGTTGGCGTTTCATTCCGCTGTGGCGACCTTTGAAATAGAGACTAAGTCGAAGGAAAATGAATGAATGAAAAGTATCACTTTCTTTAAAAAACAAAAAAAACAAAAAGGAAAATCTTTCTGACCTGTAGTTTCTACAATATATTTCTTGGCCCATTCTTGAGAGTCAGTTTGCATGCATTTCCCATTCATGAATGTGGCTTCAGCCATCTAAACGTATGAAACAGGCTCTTAAAGAGAAAAAACTTGAAGATGTGAATGCTTAAGCTGCTGCCCCCGGTGGCACAAGCTGAGCAATAAAAGTGCTATTACGGCCATAAACATCTGATTGCTTTCACAAATGCAGTTGATTATGTAGCAGGGCCTTGATTCTGCTGAGATATTGATAGCATCAATCATGCTGCAAGTCGACAGGTAGACTTTACTCGGCTGTCGCGGCAGATGCAAATCTCACGACCGGCCTTTCACTGCTATCGTGTAAAAAGATCATTTTGATTTCATTTGCTGAGCAGGCCTCCTCTTGTCATGCGTCTTGATTTATGTCACACGAGAACTTGGCTACTTGTCAAAAAAGATGGACGAACGCATTAGTCGCCACTTTTGCACCAATATGAGCATCCTCTCCATCTTTCATCAGGGAGATTAGGGGACTGGGGAACTATTGGCATTGTTTATTTGTTTTGGAAGTGAGCACGGAGCGCTTGAGGCAACTGAATCCCAGAAGAACCAGGGATGGTAACAGGTAGTTCGCCTTGACTCTGCCTTAGTAAAATATTTAGCTGTGCTCCAGGACCCGGCGGTAAATCTCATTCCCGGTTGCAATTGCAACTCCCGTCATGGCTGTTTACCTCACGAAAGGAGAACGAGTATCAAGCTGAACGCAATTACTCCTGCAATAAGATTTTCCCTTGCATCACGCCAGTTCATCGATAGCAAAGCCCCCTGGTAAAGAAATGGAATTGAAAACTTGACATGTGAGAACAAATGGTTGTTATTAAAGGAATTCACCAAGCAGTTGGAAATAATAAGATGGTAATTGCTTAAGTGTATCCAGCGTTTTGTTTTATCTTATAAACTCCTCCCTTTATGTTCCTGCAGGCTCCATCGAGGCTTGTTTAAGTCACCTGCTGAAGCGGAGAGCGGCAGGATTCCTCCGCAGTGATAAAATCGCCGCCCTCTTCACTAAGATTGGCAAAGTAAACACCACAGTGAGCGAGATCTGCCGCAAGGTCCAAGAACAGCTACAGCAGCAGGCCGAAATCACCAGGTACGACATCGCATTGCACACAAATAGCTTTTTTAGCAAACTTTACCTTTAGCAAAACATCTTTCTTTCCAGTTTAAATGCAGTAATGTCATGTTGGGAATTAAATGGTTTCTTTAAATTTGGATGAATTTTGACTGGCTACAGGTAGGGGTGGGCGATATGGCAAAATATCATATCTAAATTTTTTTCAGGTAAATCACGATTTATGATTTTATCACGATTGTTTGTGATGTTGTTTTTACTTTTCTGCACGTTGTCTGAGCTGTACAGCCAAACTAATTTTCTAAAGTCTCACAAGGTAACAAAATATCAAAGAAAAAGAATGGTAGACACTATAACAATAATACAAATCTTTGTTCTATTTTTTTAATGACTTAAGCCCTGCTCACTCTGTGGGATTTCAGCCACAATTTGGTCGTCTGAGACAAATTTGGGAAATCCTAAAAGATTCCTGAAATCCTAGGCTAAAATCTGTTGTCTTTGATCTTTGGTTTGACATGTCCACCGGCATCCAGTTAATAGCCGTTGCGATCTTTTTTTTCTCTCCGATTAAGTTCTGGCAGTGTCAAAAGATACTTTCCTGCAACGTGACAACAGCTGCGACAAGCGTCAAACCAAGAACCTATTGGAGCGCCAAATCTGATGATGCAATCTGTGCGACAATTCAAACCACTGCAGGGAAATGTCAAAACAGATTTTTTTCTATCTAGATTTATTATTGAGGACAATTGCCACCGCAGATTGTTTATGTTTGCTGTGAGGAATCATTTCAGAACTTGGGATAATGAAAGTAAAACAGATGGATGACCTCAAAGTCCAGGTGAGTTTTCTTCCATGTTTGACACATCTTCATCGTCGTTCAGTCTGACATTATAAAAGCTGAGATCTTACAGTGTGGCATGGGAGCCATGTTCGTGTAGTCTGACAAGCTATAATCGCTTAGGATTATTAAAAGTCGCACAGTGTGAGCTGGGCTTAAGATAAAACAAAGAAAAAAGATTCACTTTACAAATATAACAAACAGTTGTTTATTTTTCAGGTACAGTAGGTGTATTTAGCAGTAGTATTTAGGAAATTGAATGAACAAATATAAAATTAATTGTTTTGTTGTTTTATTAAAGGGAGTTGGCCAAAAAAAAAAAAAAATCTGTCATTATTTACTCATTCTCAAGATGTCTTCCATAGTATTTTTTTCTATTTACAGCCAGCAACTGTTTGATCACCCACATTCTTCAATATATCTTCTGTGTTCAGCACAAGACCTCATTAGAGTGAGCAAATATTGACAGAATTCAATTAAATGTGATTAAATTTTAAATTGATTAAATTCTTATTCTGTTGTCACTTTAAGACCTGCATGCATCCATTTTTCTCTTAACTGTTTACTTTCACTTTAATGTATATAACAAATGTATATATGTAAATCTTGTGTGGTTTTGAACACAGTTTAAAAAAGAAAACATCTTTAATAAAATTTACCTTAAAAATGAAAAACTCCAGAATATAATGATGAAAATGATAGAAAATAAATGTTCTTGCTCTGTTAAACATCACTTGGAAAAATTTCACAGGAGCTAATAATTGGGATGTGTATATATAGTCTACTTTTGTATTGTTGTGGTTAAAGCTTTTCCATAGGATTGAAACAGTTATTGAAACTTTATTGTTTATAGTTCTGTTAATCGTCCTTGTTGTGAAAATGAAAATGGTAAAAGTTAATATACTCCAAATTTATGCCATTGTTTTAGCTCCAAGTCAACATATCACTACAAAGTAATGTTTCGCATTTTAAGCTGCAATACAAGAAATCATTTTTGCACTAAAATTAACTTTCAGCAGTCACTCATTTTGCTCTAAGTCAACTCTAGGAGCAGACACTAAAAGACAACGAAAGCCATAAACTGCAACTGATCAAATTAGCGATATCAGCAGTGCTTTATGACTGATAAGCTGCTCATGATGAAAGCAGGAAGCAGATCACATCTGGTGTGTATGGAGAGGCATGGTCTGCTGTGTTTTGTCAAGCTTTACACAGAAGACTGGCTCTGCGGCACTATAAATGAGGGATGGTTTGGGCGGATGCAGCAGGGCTTTGGTCAGCTTCTTATTTCCCCATTAACTCTCCATTAGCAGAGCCACATGGCCAATGTGCCACTCAAGAGTCAATCGCTCTGGTCTAATAGCAACAATCTCCAGGTGGCTCAACATCTCGGTTGTGGTCAGGGATTAGTCAAAACCACTTTGGTGTGTTCATACAGTAGCTGCTCACACACACAGACAAGCATTTGAAGAATTAATGTGGAGTCACATGTTGTGCGGTGTTCCCTGCCTGTCCATTTAATAAACCCCTCCTCCACTGCACACACACACTGAGACACACACAGTGTAACTCGCATTGCCACAGCAACACCATGGTATCACCATCACTAGAGCAACAAGATGCTCGCTGGTTATTGAATCCCTATACCGCAGCCATTCAGAGCTGAAGCACAGGTTTAAAAAAGCAGATACACATCCGTTTATTGTAATATTGCATTCCAGACACATTTATACTTTATTGAGTCATACATACTTTATTGCAGTCATGTAAGCTGGGATTTTATTTAGCCTACCTACAGTAGAAGGCTTTTGTGAAATAACTTTTGTGGAAAAAGTGCATTGTTAAATAGATTTATTTATGCAAACATTAAACAATGGTATGTTAAACTGTACTTTTTCAAGTCTATCAAAGATATATGCTCTTATATCCTCGTGAGACCAAAGATTTTTTTGTTAGCATTTTTTCATGTCTTCACATAGAGCACAAGGAGTGGCTGTAGCAGCCATCAGGACAGTTGTCAGCAGCCAAAGTGACATGAATAGACATTAATAGGCAAAATCAAACTACCAAAGTTTGTTTAAAGATTATTCTCAACTGTTATGAATGAAATAACAGAATGAGGAAGAGGGTTTTCCCATTGCATCCAGTGTATCTATAGATTCTTGTGGCAACATGAAATGAAGAAAGAAATGTAAACTATATAGGAATAATGAAATATAATTTATTTCCTGTTCACTTTTTATCTCCTAATAAGGCCGTGTTTCATAACAGAAAGTCATATTTTGATTTGAAACCCCATAATATTTCCAGAGATGTTGATTTATGACAAACACTTTCTCAGATTTTGAACAATAAATACAAAATGTTATCATATATCCATAAGAATGTTACGCTTGGTCATTAAATGAATGTCAGCCATTTTTGAAGACCAAGGAGAGGAAGTGTTCATAGTGAAACTTACAAACATTTGGTATTTTTGAAAAGCCCTGAATGTGCTCTGTACATGACCTAGGTTTAAAACTGTGAAATTCACTAAAATGTAATGTACAAAAAAATCTTTTCCGGGGCCTCAGAAGAATACATCAAAAATTATGAACAGAGAAAATGAACTGGAGATTCTTATAATAAGGCGGAGCCTCAGAGCCACAACTACCAGTTGCATCCTCACATCACACAAATGGAAGCACAAAGATGTTTATTATGCAAAGTATAAGTATAAGTAAGTAAGTTTGCTTTGGCAAGCTGTTTGCAAACAAATTTCATTTTGGCTTGATTTTGGTCCCTTTTTTTACCTGATGCATATCAGGGCCTTTAGTCATCTCTGCAAAGGTTGCAATATGCTAATCACTTTGTTTTACTTATACAAAATACAAGGCGAGACCATATAAATGTTGTCATGAACAACACTTAACTATTTAGTATACCTAATCCCTATACAAATATATCGTATGTGCTATTTGTGGATTGATTACAGAAGCTCTTCTCCCTTCATCTTTATTAATGGGCCTCTGCAGAAGCAGCGGGTGTCCAGCATTATTGCTCTTGGAGCAGAAATGCACAGTTTCATCTCCATAGCATCTGCATAGCTCATCTCAGGTGCAGGGATTTATTTGCTTGTTTATACTGAATGTCCACTGCTGTGGCCAACACTCACATAGTGTAAATAGAAGGCCTTTATAGGATCAATGCGTATGTAAATCAGAGAAGATGAGGGCGCAGTGGCAGAGACAGCAGACTCATCCATCTGTGGTGCGCCTGCAGCTGTGCTGTACTGTGATGTCCGGGCTGGAGGGAGATTGATGGCTGTGGGCCGTTATTGGCTTACGCCCATGATGGACTCCCTCATCTGTGCACTCAACATTACAGCAGTCTTCCCAGCTCTCCACAGCCTCCAAACAGAGCTCACGATGACTAACTGGAGTTATTGTCTCACAGAAAAAAGAGACAATTCTGAACTGCTTTGAAGGAGACTTCAGTAATTCCAGTCTTACTTTCTGCACAATCCTATGTAGATTAGCATTAAATTTGCTTAAAGTCTATGTACGTTCTTCATTGGTTCTTCATTGACCCTCAAACACTGTAGTTGTAGCCAGTGTGCGAATTATACAGTACATTGATTAGTCGGAGGGGTCGAAATTTTTTTCTGTAATCTTGATTTGTGTAAAAGAAATGCATGCTTCAGTGAACCAAATTAATACATTCATTCATTCATTCATTCATTTTCTTTTCGGCTTAGTCCCTTTATTAATCAGGGGTCGCCACAGCAGAATAAACCGCCAACTTATCCAGCACATGTTTTACGCAGCGGATGCCCTTCCAGTCACTGGGAAAACATTTCATCTAATTTATTAATCAAACTTATTTAAGATTTCAGTGATTTGAGGGATGAGTATGTTTTGACATACAGTAACCTATGATTGGCTATTTCAGCAGATGTGTGAGTCTCAAAGACTATTTTTGATATAAAACAAATGGTAACAAGTTTGCATTCTTGCACCAATAAATTCATGAGCATGAAAGATTGCACTTACAGTAATATTTTACTGTTTAACTTCAATGTGTGTGCATAGGTGTCTTAAAATATAAACTATCCATCTAATTGTACTTTAATTTTAGGCTATATGTAAATATAAACACCTATTTTTTTAAGATAGTGTCTTGTCAACAATCTCTAGATCTTGAGACCACTGACTAAATATTTTTCTGCAATTACTAAATTAATTATGCCAGTTACTATAGACTGGACAATCTGACCAGATCAGAGCAGAATAAACTGTTGAAAAGGCGGGGTTTAAGCAAACACTGTGAAATAAAGAGTTGATACTACATAGCATTCACAAAGGAGTTTAAAGTGTTATTTTGCCATCAAGTGGATGTGTAAACCTTTATAATGTGATCTCCAAAACAAAGTTAGCATAACAGGGCTGCATGCTGATCTCCACTAGGGTTTTTTACTCTCTTATTGTTTTCATTGGTGTCATTGTTTTTATGAACAGCTCTATTCAATCTTTCACACTAACTTGACGGTACCCTAAAGCAAGACATTTTTTTCTTGGATCTTTTGTGATTTCTTTATTTTCTCTGAGTGCAGCAGCAACTGTGTTTCACCCTAGAGCTGGTGTCTTGCTTTCAGTGACATCTAACAGTGATGACTGAAAATGATGCAATGTTAAACATAGAGTTCAAAAGTTTTGGGTTAGTAAGATTGTTTTTATGCTTCTTAAAGTCTAGATTAGACTCTAAATGTTTTATACGGTCACTTTTGAACAATTTAATGCATCTTTGCTGACTAGTGTGAACAGTTTTCTGATCTTGGGTGTGCATCTGTGCACCATACCCAAGTCTGTCTGATAAGGGTTGTCTGGGGTACAGTTTGCACAAACTCTGGTGTGGTTCACTTCTAATATGAATGCAATTGCACCAAATCACAGTTAGTGAACTAATATTAATCATGTATTTATTGGTCAAAAAGTGTATTTATGTGTTTACTCACTTGCTTTTCTTATATGCGTTACAAGCAGGGAGAACGAATGTCTCAATTTCTGCTCAATTTCAGCAGAAAACAACTCTCTTCTCTTTCATTTTTATTTCATTCATGGTAAATGGGTGCAAGCACTGCTCAGTGTTGGCACTTTATGTGTTTACTCACTCACTTTTCTGACACGCAGAACTGACGCCACAAATAGAGAATGTATACAGTACCTATTTCTAACTTCAGCAGGAAATGACCATCTTCTCATTCATTTGAACTTTTCTTGAAAAGGATGAACTTACATTCATGATAAATAGACATTTAAATAGCATTTGCTCAGTGTTGACACTTTGAAAATGAAACTAGATCTCCACAAGTTAAAACTTGAGGCGGCCAGGCAGCCCTTAGTGACCCACAAATTTTCATTGGTATTATTACTACAGTGATTTTGTCCAAAAAATGCTCTAGAATAGGAAAAACAAGCTGTTGTTTGAGTGGTGAATGACAAATGCTCTTAATGTTCTGGCTGTGGTGTCACTTTTTTTGAGTTTTATCAGTTGTAATACTGAGGTGAGTCTTTTGGGGTTACACTTGCTCAGTGTATTTTGTGTTCATAATCAGTGTGATTATGTGTGTGTTGTGTTCATGACTGGATGGCCTGGCAGGTTTGAGTGGCTTTATGTCTGTCACTACACTGCTGTAGATGAGCTTCTCATCCTGTCATTCTGTTGAGAGGCTGCATTGAGAAGGATATAGACTGGCAAACACTTCAAAACACCTGCTGACAGGCACAGTCATGATGCCTTTTGTGTCCCACACTTATTTCATAAGGCCAGACAATGGAAGCATGGCATTTTTAGAAGGTTATTTGAGGACAAATATAATGTAAGTGCAGAATGAGAGGCCTAGTCAAAGAAAGTCTAAAATATTGAACAAATCAAATCCATGTATTTTTTAGGGAGAATAAAAAAGCATGTGCTATGTTTTGAGAGTATTTTGTTATGTTGACTTTTGTTAATGTGATTGTTATTGATGGTTTCCTTTAGGAGAACCCAGAGCACAGGACAGGAGTCCCTCAGGAGGCAGGGTTCCACTGCCGGACGGGCCCCTCAGCCACTCTCCGCACAGGCTATCAAGCACATATGGGTCCGCACTGCCCTCTTTGAGAAAGTCTTGGACAAGATTGTGCAGTATATTGTGGATAATGCAAGGTAATTGGCCTCTGTACTGGCTGTATTTCAATTGAAGTATAATTCATATTTCAAGATTACAATTTTAAAACACTGTATTCTTTAGTAATTGTCAACGTAAATGTTTTTTTTTTGTACCTAACATAATGTTGTGATGGTAGATTAACACGTTTAAAGCAAGACATTTTAGACAAAAACAGTTAATCTTTTTCATCAATAATTGTGAGTTTGTAAGGACAGGATAACTACTTCTCATGAAAAATCTCATATATACAGTTTGGCTTCTCTGGATTTATGATTTATACTTGTACATTAAAAAAACTACTGAAGCTATTCTTTCATGTCATACCTAATGACAACTGACAAAGGCATTTGTAGTGAAAATTAACCTTTGGGCTAACTTGGGTACGCTTACATTTGCCAACCTGATTTCACCAAGGAGGGCATGTTCCTGGATTAACCTGGATTCCTGGATCTATATTGATCCTGGAACAACATTCCAATTAGCCAATCATAATTAAGGGATACGTTTACTGTTTATGTTAAGTTTAGGCTTACGGTTAGGTTTATGCACTTCTACATGATTGTTATCCAACTATTATTCCCCTCTGATTTTGGGAATAATTTACAGTTATGGTTGGGTTTAGGCGTAGGGAATAGGTATAGATTACATTTTCCAACAAAAAATGATGTTCTAGGATCAACACAGATGTTAATCCAGATTTGCATCATACTTGGCAAAATCATGACCTGCCACTTACATTCATGAATGTTGACTGTCCCTTCAAGAAAGAAAGAAAGAAGAAAGAAAGGAGAGAGAATCTTGTAATTAAAAACATTACATTTGTACAAAGTGTGCAATTATTTATGTAATCAAATTAAGGCAGTATGATGTTTTCTGTAAGTACATTTTTGGGTATCGTGTTCTACTGTCTGAGCTCTTCTAATTAAATATTGTTTAGTTTTTTGTTTAATTGGAAAGCACTGTGCTAAACACAAACTGTTTTTACCAAACAGACAAGTTAGCAGCCACAACATAGACATTTTGACATTACTTTTTTATTTTTCGCTATGTAATAGTGACTACATAACATACTCATACTCATTGCTCATCTTTCCTATTCACATTATTAAATTTCCCAAGATTAAGGCTCGAATTGCATTATTTTTTCCATGGTGATTGTTTGGAACATCATGTGGAGCTCATGACATAATGGGTTATTTGCTCAGCCTTTAATAGAGCTCTCTGGTTATTGACATACATACTTTGTGTGTGTTTGCTCTTTGTGTGTGCCTGTAGTAAGTATTATGAAAAGGAGGCTCTCATGCACGACTCTGTGTTTGGACCCATACTGGCGGCACTGCTGGGTGAGTCCATCTGATGCTTAAAACACTTCACATAATACAGCTAATGGAGATTTATTGATCACTGTAGATTGACCATGTTCAATGCAAAGAGATACAAAAGGAGTTAGCTATTGATTTTTATTCATCATTTTCTCTGACACCTTTTTATTCATGGTTTTAATTCACTTTTAATCACATTATAATTTGCTTTGTGTGAAAAAAATTTTTTCGTGTATAGTTGGACCTTGTGCACTAGAGTACTCAAAGCTGAAGACGTCAGATCATTTCTGGACGGACCCATCAGCCAATGAGCTGGTCCAGAGACATCGAATCCATGGGGCCCACAGGGGCCAGGAGGTGTCGCCCGGCCGCAGACCTGCACTTGGGGTGAGAACATCTAAATTATCTTTGTATTCATTATTATTAATAATTATTACCTTATTAAATAAAGTGTAGTGCGGCACGGTGGCTCAGTGGTTAGCACTGTCACCTCACTGCAAGAAGGTCGCTGGTTCGAGTCACGGCTGGACCAGTTGGCATTTCTGTGTGGAGTTTGCATGTTCTCCCCGTGTTGGCATGGGTTTCCTCCAGGTGCTCCGGTTTCCCCCACAGTCCAAAGACATGCACTATAAGTAAATTGGATGAACTAAAATTGGCCATAGTGTATGAGTGTGTGTGTGTGTGTGTGCGTGTGCGTGTGTGTGCGTGTGTGTGTGTGTGTATGCGAGAGTGTATGGGTGTTTCCCAGTACTGGGCATTGGCTGGAAGGGCATCCGCTGTGTAAAACACATGCCGGAATAGTTGGCGGTTCATTCTGCTGTGGCAACCCCTGATAAATAAGAGACTAAGCCGAAGGTAAATGAATGAATGAATAAATCAAGTCTACTCAAAAAAACGGCACTTCAATTTATTTAATTTGTTTACATTTAATTTATTTACATAATTCAGTACAAAAATTTGTGGTAACACTTTAGTTTAGGTCACAATTCAGGCTATTAACTACTGGCTTTTTACCTGCCTATTATTAATATATTAACTGTTCATTAGTAGTTATAAAGTATGAACTTATTCTGCATCCCTAATCCTACCCAAAACCTAAACCCAACTTCTAACTTATTAACTATTAATACAGCAATTAAATAGTTTGTTAAGCTGGTAGTGTTAGTTAATGGTTTGGTAATATCGTGAATTGTGACCTAAACTAAAGTAGTACCACTACTTTTTGTACTGAATAATGCAGATAAGTAAAATTTTAATAAATAAAATAAGTTGAAGAGTAGTATTTTTGTACAGTAACTAATGTACAGTAACCTATACAGTGAATTATAATTTTGATGGTCCCTTTAGGGCTCAGTTTATATTGTGCAAATTTTGGTTGATGGGAAGACAAGTAGATAATCGAGACACATTCCTGTTTAAACCTGATGTTAAATTGATCTAAATTCTTTCCACTTTTCTACCACTTTTCTGATGAGAGAGGGTCTAAGTTTGGGTGTATGTATAGGCCTTTTGTGATATTAAAATGTAATAATGTGAAATATGTTCATGCATTTTACATTCTGTGCAACAACAAAACATTTTCAGTTAAAATTGCTGAGTAAATGTTAAAAAGCATTAGATATAGGCTACTTTATATACTGAATAATGTAAATTTATTTAAATAAATCTGCTTATTATCTTCTTACACTTTATTTTGGTGGTCCCTCAACAGATATTCTACTAACTTTGCAAGTATGTTAAATTACTATCTCTAATAGTCTACTAATACTCTAATAATGAGAGTTTACTCATTGGTCAACAGAATTTCTAAAGAAGACCATCAAAATAACTATTTATATTTTTTGTATTGTTACACTAAATATAAAAAACCTTTCCTTATTTTCTCAGATCCGAAAGCGTCAGTCCTCGGGAAGCATGTCTGAGGATAAGTTTGCAGCTTCAGCGAGAGAGTATGTCGAATCCCTGCACCAAAACTCACGTGTTCACTTACTGTATGGAAAGAACAACGTACTCGTTCAGCCGGTAAGATGGTGCACAAAAAACCAAATATGCACTAACAACTCTTACTTGCAACAAAATACCACTTTGACTTGCTTTTTGGGTGCTTAAAAGACATGTAGTGTTCAATAATAATAATAATAATTATTATTATTATTACTATTATTATTTTAAATATTAGCCATATGCACAGCCATTTTGGAAGTGCTCAGATGAAAACAACAGCATGGATTGCTACTACTGAATGGATCTGCTTATTTAATCTGTCTAGTACAGGCCAAAACATGACAATAATTGATCATTTTCAGCAGCAGTAATCAGCATAATATGCAAGTTTCATTCAGTTCAGTGGCATTGTTTACTGCTCTCCAACATGACCGACTGATGATGTGTCTTCAGATGAGTTGCTTTACAGATGAATCGAACTTCTTTCATGATTGACATCAAGAGTTGTATTGAACTGAACTGAATCAACATTGAACTGACTCTGAATAACCTAATAACTGCACTATTGTCTTTAGCTGCATTGAATTAGATTCATAATTGACGAATTCTGCAAAACGGAATTAACAATTAAATATCTTCCTTCAGCTGAATGACGACATTATTGTCTTTAGTGAAACTGTTGATTGTTACAAAACAGATCAATTGTACAGCAGTGAATCTAATCTAATCAATATAATGGAGCTCATCCATTAGTGAACAAAACATCATTGATCTCCACCAGTCAAAATTTTGTTTTCCCTCATGTAATGAATGGTCCGATGGATCCGTCTCCTGGTATTCCTGGCATTTTTAGCTTTTTGGTCCATGTTGACTTACTGGCTGAAAGTTGGCCACTCTTGTGAACTGGAAAAGGCATATTAGCAGGATTAGCCATTACAGCACATTAGATTTGTCATCAGATGAGTCAGGCATGGACTAAATGTGTGCATGAGTGTCTGTGAGATTCGCAATGGTGACTGATGGAACTGGGCACAGAGAGTGCTGGGTCTGGCAGAGACTGGTAGAAATCAATAGTGTAAAAGACCTTTGCCAAAAGCATCACGGTGATTCAGGTCTAATTGGATTTCTGCGGGAATCCTGATGTGTTCTTGCAGCTCTAATCGTCACTGTAAATCGTCAAAGAAGCTTTATTTATGTCACTCTGTTACTTTTCTTTCGTTCTGCAATTTGACACCTTTTTTTCTCATTTGTTCCTTTCTTTGTGTGATAATTTATGAACTAAGTATGTACAGCTGCTGATTTTTCTATAGTTTCACAGCTGAAAAAAAACAAACCAACACTGTAAAAAATGCTGGCTTCTACACAATTCCTTCCTGTTCTCCCAACACAAATAGATTAAGTTAACTTTGAACATAAAACAAATTAAGTTGTCCCCCTAAAAAAACTTTCAAGAGTTCACACTTAGCTGATGATTGATTATAAAGCTTGTTTGGCGTGCTGTCCCGGGAGAGAGCCCTGAGCTCATAAGATCCTCGAGCCCGGGGCTCCCTCCCGTTTGCAAGGCGAGAGGAGAGTTTGAGCTCAGGTAGATCTCGAGAACTCCCTTGCTGTAGTAGCTAATTAACGGATAGTGATTGCTCTTAAGAGATGACTATTTGCTAGGTGCATGTCTGTGGTGCCAATTTGGATTAGTCAATTAACTTAAGTTGCATGTTTTTGGACGGTGGGAGGAAACCAGGGAACCCGGGGCAAACCCACGTGAGCACGGGGAGAACGTGTAAACTCCGCACAGAAACATCAGCTGGCTTGGTAAGGACTAGAACCGGTGACGTTCTTGCTGTGAGATAACAGTGCTAACCACAGGGCCACCGTGTCACCCATCCAGGAAAGGAGGAGGAGTAGGGGTGGAAGGGGGGGATTCTTCAAAATGAAGATAGCTGTTATATGGAACTTAGGGTATTTATAGTGGCTTAGGAATCGTCTGTAAATAGGATAATGCGGGACCAGGCGCAAGCAATCATAAGCACGTGATCCTCTCGTGATCCTCTCGAAATTAGTTTATAAATAAACTTCACAAAGAATTGTTGATTCAGCTCATTTTATATAAGTAGTTTGAATAAGCAGCAAAAAACTTCTTGAGTGAAGGGAGACATGACACGATTATGAAAGACATTTGGGGCCAAAAGTCTTTAAACGAGAAACATGAATATACAGTTTTACTGTTTTAGGGCAAGAAGATGGGAAAAAAAAGATAAACACCAGCACTGACAAGCTCTTTTGTGAGGGGATTAATGTATCATGTTTCTTGTTTAATCACTAAATCAGTGTTTCAACCATAGAAAAAAGATGTCCGTAAAACAGTGTGTACACTGAAGAATGGGTTACATTTACCTCAAGAAAGACAGAAAATATAAATATTTATCTAAATATGCAAAATATATATCTTTATAAATAAATATTACAAAATAATTAATAAATAAATATATATGTTTATTAATTTGTTAGTGATCTCATTTATTGAACATTATTTAAATAAGTTAATCTTTTTAAATGATATACATTGAGTACGTTTACATGGACACCAATAATCCGATTTTAATACGCTTAAGACAATACTCTGATACAGAGTCTACCATGTAAACAGCGATTTTTTTTAATTAATTTAATCCAATTAAAGTCATAATCGAACTAAACAGAAATCGAATTAAGACGTGGAGTATGCCTATTTTAGTCGCATTATTGAAGTGCAGTACAGACATGTAAACACCTTAATCAAACTATTACCGTTGTGTAGGATTTTCACCGCATTTTGCAACAGGATAGTCTATACACACACAGCTGTTTGACACTATTCTCTGCACCTACCAAGTCCGTGAAGGACCACAGACACCCGCATCACAGAAGGCGGAGGTTTTTCCCCCATACGGTGTGCGATATCAAATTCCATTAAACAACACTCTTCCAGCAGTTCCTTGCATCCAATATCTCGTTTGTGTGAAAGTGCCAAACAGTTAAAGTCGACAAATTAAAAATGAAACACCCGAAATTACATGAAACTCTGGAGGAAATGTGGATAGCGTGGTGACACAATGTCGTTAATCAAATTATGTACTATAACATGTAAAACGGGATCATAAAAGGAACATTCAAAAAGCAACTCATGTAAACACCTTAATCATATTAATGTCTTATTCAGATAAATGCAAATAATTCGATTACTGATGTCCATGTAAACATAGTCATTGTTTGTGTGTATTATAGAATTGGAGTCATTTATTCAACTCTGAGATAACCCTATTGAGAACAGAGACAATTTCTTTTATCTTTTATAATTTTAGAGAAAAAACACTGGACAGTGAGTGTTCTTTCCAAACATGTACAGTACATAAATGACAAAGACTAGCTTTATGGTTTAATTGAGCTATTTAATAGCAATTTCTTTTCAGTGTAGTGAGTCTTCATTTAAGAGGAACTGAGGAAGCTGTGTGTGCTTTATTGAAAAGATTTTGCTCTTTTCAGAAGAAGGACATGGAGGTGCTGCGCGGTTACCTGTCCCTTCATCAGACAGCAGAAACCCTCACGCTGAAGTGGACGCCCAATCAGCTCATCAATGGCACTCTGGGTGACTGCGACCTGGAGAAGAGGTAATATATACATGGTATACACACACACACACACACACACACACACACACACACTCCCGAGAAATGAGGTCATCATTTGAAATCATTGAGAATAATTTTTCCTCGACTGTGCTTGACATGTAGGAGCTTAATTTGATTGGTCTAAGATTGTTAGGTTGCGGAGAGCAATTACCTTTAGAGAGGTTGTACAGGAAATGCGTGAGATGAGTGTCCTGATTGCTGGTTTGTAATGATAAGGTTGAGATGTTTGTAAGGAACAAATAGACATTACATTGTGAGACATCTGGGTTGAGATTAGCCAAACAACCCTTTTGATGAAAACCTGATTTATAGGGTAGAATTTTCACTCTCTGCCTGTTTTTCTTTTTTTTTTATCACCCTCTGCCACACTTCAGTGTTTACTGGGACTACGCTTTGACTGTGCCTTTAAGACAGATCGTCTGCATTCATTGTCACCAACGCCGTGAGTGTCCTTCCTACACCTTTAAATATGTTAATATTTTATTTTATTTTATATTATTTTATTTTATTTTATTTTACTGATTAAGTGCAATGTAGCACAATTTTTTTTGTCTTTTAATTTTTAATTCACATTATTTTATTTTCAGTGTAGCACACATCTCTTTAGTATCAGTATCATTATTGACTCAATTACATATCACAGATTATTATAATGTCATTATACATGTAGGATTGCATTTTGTTTATATTATATTATATTATATTATATTATATTATATTATATTATATTAT
>CAIGQV010019070.1:19754995-19774739 GCA_903798115.1 Danio jaintianensis | reverse complement strand
ATATATATACATACATTTTTGTTTGGACGCCAACATCAGAATGAAGTATGTATTGTAACGGATGTATCATTTACCTTGAATGTACATGTATTATGAGGAAAAAAAAAAGTGGTTCCTTGAAATTAAAACATTTTCATATGCAGGACAAACACCTCTGTGCTGCTTAAGTGTCAGTTTGTGGATGGATTGTATTAGTACTGTTGTAGTTTTTATTGTTTGAATTAATTATTAGTTGTTCTATTAGTTAGTTGTTTTAGACAATACATCAACTTGAAAATGAAAATTTGGCAACTAGATTTTTTATTTAGTTTCAATTTGTTTATTTAAAATTGTTGGAATATTATTATAGTTATATTAATAGTTTATTTTCCAATTCAATCTGTTTTAAAAACGTCATTCATTCATTTTCTTTTCGGCTTAGTCCCTTTATTAATCTGGGGTCGCCACAGCAGAATGAACCTCCAGCATATGTTATGATGCCCTTCCAGCTGCAACCCATCACTAGGATACACCCATACACTCCCATTCACACATATACACTACGGACAATGTAGCTTACCCAATTCACGTATAGCACGTCTTTGGACTTGTGGGGGAAACCGGAGCACCCGGAGGAAACCCACACCAACACGTGGAGAACATGCAAACTCCACACAGAAATGCCAACTGACCCAGCCGAGGCTCGAACCAGCGACCTTCTTGCTGTAAGGTGACAGCGCTACCCACTGCGCCATCCTGTTTTTCATTTTTTTTGTTAATAATCGATATTTTAATTTGAGTTATTTTGTACATAAAGATGAAATAAATGAAAATGAGTCAACGTTTATATACTTGTTTTGTTTTTTTATTCGTTAATGCTTATTTTTAAATTCAAAAGTAAGTTTTATAGTAACAACTTGAAAATGAGAAATAAAATTATATATCTTTTTATAATTTGTTTTCTTGCAGTTTGCTTTTTTAATATGTTTGGTTTACTATTGTTGTAGTTTTATTAACAGTCCACTTTTCCAGTTTTATCAACATATTTTTTTCTCCCATTTTTGTTATTGATATTTAGTTTTAAATAACTTGTCCAAGTTGAACTCAAAGCCTTGGTTCGAGCCTCGGCTGGGTCAGTTGGCATTTCTGTGTGGAGTTTGCATGTTCTCCCCGTGTTCGCGTGGGTTTCCTCCATGTGCTCCGGTTTCCCCCACAAGTCCAAAGACATGCGCTATAGGTGAATTGGGTAAGCTAAATTGTCCGTAGTGAATGAGTGTGTATGGGTGTTTCCCAGTGATGGGTTGCAGCTGGAAGGGCATCCACTGCGTAAAACATATGCTGGATAACTTGGCGGTTCATTCCGCTGTGGCGACCCCAGATTAATAAAGGGACTAAGCCGAAAAGAAAATATATATTTTTTAAAATATATATATTTTATTTATTTCAGTTAGTCTATTTCAAATCAAAATTAGTTTTAGTTTGTTCAATAACTAATTGGAAGTTATTCAAATGGAAGATCAAAAGATATAAAAATCATTTATATAAATTAATTTCTGTTTCAATTTAATTTATGCATTGTTCACAAGTGAGTTAAAACTTTTTTTAATATTACAGAATTTTTACATTTTAAATATTATTTTTAAATTTTAAAATCCACAAAATATCATGCAAAATAAAAGTTAATTGTTCAGTATATAAAGGCTCAAAAGCCTTTAATCTAAAATAAGCATTTTCTTTTTCATCTCGTATGTGTAGGTTCAGTAATTTCACATTTATGGTGATAAATAGGTTCTTTTCATTGCCTTTAAAGTGAAATAACAGAACAAACACAGGTGGCTGACAAAAATGCTCATTTTAGAAGACAATTTCAGACGCCATTTAGAGACTTTTGCATCTGAACTATTCATATTAAATTGATGAACAATCAAGTGACACAAAAGACTGGTGAAATTACAATTAAGATTCATGATCAATTGTAATATTCATAATATCACTATTGTCAATTTAAAAAATGCAGCCTTGGTAAGAGTAAAAAAGCAAGCAGAAAATATGCGCAGTGAATCAGAATGAGCACTAGATGGAGCCAAACACACACATCACTCACAACAACACAACACCACAAGTAAACATGTCCTGCTGTCAATGTAAGAGTCTGATGTTGACTGCCAACAGCGCTCAGAGGTTTATTTCATCCAAAGAAATAAAAGAGTACATAATAATGATTTACACTTAAGTACAAAAATAACAATTGTAAAAATGACAACAAACATCAGCGATGTGCGCTTCTCCGTCAATGAGCCTCCAGCATTCATTCCCTCTCCAAACACAAATCACTCCATCTTAAAAATGCGCATCTGTTTGTAATCCCGCACATCATTCAGTACCCGAGGAATTGCACATTACAAAGGCATGAAAATTAAAACCCACGTTAAAAACGGCATCACCTAAAAGCTAAACTCTCCTCCATAAATAGTTCCTTGTTGCTAATTTAATCCACTGTATTTTCTTATAACAGAATCACAGGTTTATGTATAGCCAGAAAAAAAACCAATTACTGAAAGTTAAAAAGAATACAATGTGGGGAAAGCAGAGAAGAAAACACAAAATTCAGAACAGCAATGACATTCTTAGGCCACAATTGATACAGTACAACATCAAAGGCCAAAACGGTCCTCAAAAAGCGTCCGGGTCCAGCGGCCTGACTGTGTGTCTGTGTGTGTGTGTGTGTGTGTGTGTGTGTGTGTGTGTGTGTGTGTGTGCGTGCGTGTATGTGTGTGTTTCCATGGATGGAGGTCCCAGCATAGCGGGGTGACTAGTGTCCATCATGGTCCCACAGTGTCTGCTTCTCTTCAGCCCTAAACACAGCAGAGCAGCAGCAGATGAGTCAAAGAGCACAGAGGCTTTCACTTATTATAATAACACTCACTGATCATTTTTAGGAAATGTTTGCCTCTATTACTTACACAACTGATAATATTTACATAACACTGCCACACTATTTAATAGATTTGATTATATACACACAGTTGAAGGCAAAATTAGTAGTCCTCCTGTGAATTTTTTGAATATTTCCCAAGTGACATTTAAGAAGGCAAGGACCTTCTCACAGTATTTACTATAATATGTGTTTCTTCTGGGTAAAGTTAGTTTGGCTGTTTTTACATAAAAAAAAAAAGAAAAAAAAAAGAAAATTAAGGTCAATATTATAAGCCATTGTTGGAAAAATGAGAACTCAGTCCAGGAGACTCGTTTTAAGCAGAATTTCTTTATTTAGACGTGTTGGTTGTTCTGCAGTCAAACAGCGTCTTCATGAAGTCTTACAGGTCTATATTATGTTTTTAGGAGGGGCAGTGTATAGAAAACAGGCATGACTAGTTTTAGTTGAAAATCTTGTTTTAGGGTCTTGAATAGATCCTGAGGTTTCACCTGCCCTGACCAGCTTGAAAGTATCACCCAAAGACAAAGGCACAGTCATTGGGACCCTGCCTTTAGCATTTGCATCACTTTGGCTTAGCCAGTGCTCAGGAAGCAAGAGATTTTAATGTCTCTCACACCCTAGAGTTTTGAATGAAATGAGATAATTAAAAACCAAAGGATATAACTTGCCTAGTTAACATAGTTAATTACTTTAAAATGCACTTTAAGCTCAATATTCCGCAAAATAACTATTAAAATATTGTCATTATGGCAAAGACAAAAGAAATGAGTTATTAGATGTTAGTTATTAAAACTATTTTATTTAAAAAAATAGTGAAAAAAATCTCTCCATACACAGCCCTTGGGAAATATTTTTAAAAGCATTAAAATTTTATAGAAGGGCTAATATATATTAAGCACTATGTTATATATATATATATATATATATATATATTCATTCATGTATATTTATATTATTAATTTAAAATGATATGCAAAATGCATATTACAAAAATGAATAATGACATGTATAATACATATGTAAATACATTGCATTATTGATAAAACAATCATAATAACAATATATATTATTATCACCACATTAAAATAATAATGCTGAAAGCTATTTTTCATACTTTTCTGAGAACATCCCATATACAATCAATCACAGTATGCATGTTCATACAAAGCACTTTATCTGTGGTAACAAAGTCTTCCCGCAAATATGATAAAAACTCACTTCTACTGATAAAGCTCTCGTCTTTTCCTCTTAACTCGGGTTTGGCTTTTCTGGAGACTTCTGAAGCTGTGATAAAAGAAACATCTGTTACACACGTGTCCTGCACACAATGCTGTATAAAGTGCAAATAAACCCTTTTCAGTGCCTGTCAAGTATTCATTGTTAGTTCGCAAAATACTTTCCATTTCCTGTTTACACTCTAAAAATATGAAAATATGAACAAACCGAGTGAAGCCACAGAAGAACAATTCTGGGTTCCTCAAAGAACTTCTCAGTCAACAGTTTGTCAAAGAACCATTTTTTCTTGGTGTGAAGAACCTGTTCATAATCTAAAGAGCCATTTTCAACTATAAAAACTATGTGTGGAATTAAAAGGTTCTTCAGATTTTAAAGGTTTTTGAGGGAAACATTGATAGTAGGGCTGCACAATATATAGTTTCAGCACCAATGTCGCAATGTGTGCGTTCACAATAGTCACATCGCAGGATCCACAATGTTCAGTTGGGATTATAGTTGATCAGCAATAAAGACTCTACAGTGTTATTTTACAGTACATTTGATTGTTCAATTACTGTACCTGAATATTTGACTACTGCTTGACTCTTGGGAAAACCATAAAGCACTACTTATTTCACTTTAATCTTTGCTCTATCCTGTTTATTTATGCTTGCAATTTGTTTTATCCACTCCTATGCAAGATTATTTCATTAATTCATTCATTCATTTTCCTTCAGCTTAGTCTCTATTTCAGAGGTCGCCACAGCAGAACGAACCGCCAACTATTCCAGTATATGTTTTATGCAGCGGATGCCCTTCTAGCCGCAACCCAGTACTGGGAAACACACATACACTCTCTTATTCACACACGCACTCATACACGGCCAATATAATTTATTCAATTCACCTTTACCACATGTCTTTGGACTGTGGGGGAAACCGGAGCACCCGGAGGAAACCCACGCCAACACGGGGAGAACATGCAAACTCCACACAGAAATGCCAACTGGCCCAGCCAGGACTCGAACCAGCGACCTTCTTGCTGTGAGGCCACAGCGCTAATCACTGAGCCACCATGCCACCAAGATTACTTCAGTCAATCTAAATGATTTCATTCCAAATAGAGCTATTCAAATAATCTGCTGAAATAGTATTCATATCGCAATATACATCGGAGAAAAAAAAAAAACATCGCTATGTCCGATTTTTCTAATATCATGCAGCCCTAATTGATACCAATAAAGAAGCTTTCATTTTCAAGTCATGCTTGTGTTTATTTAACCTCCATTTCTCTTAAGAGCATCTTCAGTCTGTTGACTACAAAAAATTTGTTGATTGGGGGTTGGGTACTATGGGAGTCAATGGCAATCAATGGTTGCCAACATTCTTCAAGATATCTTCTTTTGTGTTCAGAAGAGAAAAAAAAAACACTTACCAGTTTGGAGATCAAGTTAATTATGACAATTATAATTATCTAACAACAACACCATTTAATTCATTTTTCAGGTCCCAAAGTATGATCCTCTTGCCTTAGTAAACTAATCTAGAATTAAATGAAATGACTAAAATAGTAACAGTAAAATATTTTCACTGTATAAAGGTTATTATTATTTTTTTCCACCCACTTTTAGCTTGAAAACCCGTGTGTTCCGCCTTAATTATGTTTATTTCACGGTATTTTAAATGTACAATAAAAAATGAATGGAATAAATCGTTAAAAGCATCTACATGATCGGTCCAAAAGGGGGCGCTATAAGCCTTCTAACCAGCAGAACACACTGTGACTATTGCGAGTGAAAAATGAGGCCACAGATCTACATCTACTGTGATTAGATCGGGAAACAAAAAAAAATTGAAAACATGAGATCAGAGGAGAAAACCGCAGGACACCTGATCAATTAACCAGTGTTACGATCAGAAATGACGTGAACAGCAAAAACTCAGAGTGAGAGCAAGCAGATGGAGATCTCAAATTGCTACCATTTCATTTACAGATGAGACGAAAAAAAGGAAGAAGAAAATAAAGACAAAGCCATTTATGAAGAGCTTAAGGACAGGCAGAATATCTACCATACCTGTGTCTGTTCTTTAAGAAAATCAGGTAGTTGAAATTCACCCCTAAAGACCTGGAAAAACAGAGAGCTCATTTTAGAGGCTACAGTACATAAACACCAACTTACACAGTTCAGTCCTCAAATTCTACACTTTTTTTGTGTGTGTCTGCTCAGTTGTTGGAAAAACATCCCTCTCTGCGGCATCAATACAAAGGGGTTTTATATGCCTCCAGAAGGCCGTAATGGCCAAATGAAAAGTCTGCTGTTGAACGGATAACAGAGTCCTCTTATGTGAGCCACTCGAGGAGGATATTGTGTGTCAATTCCCAGGGTGTCTAACTTCACAAAATTCACGGGCTCGATGAAAGAAAGAGTGAATGAAAAAAGCCAGTCAGAACGAAAGCCGGAATCAGAAGCACGACAGTCTCCAATTAAGACACATCCAGCTGATCTCATTTCCTGCCTCTCTGAGTTTAGCAAATGAGGAGTGTATATCTACATGTGCCACAGGAAAGAAGCGCTGACCTGAGTACAAATGCCAGACAACTTGGCCATGGAGCGACCGTTCAAAAGACTTTTCCACTGTGGAAGGTCTAGACTGTCAGAAACCTGAAGCTTGCGCTCTTTACTCCAGCGCTGTCGGTCACTGGAGCTCTTTTTCCTAGAAACATTTCACTTGTGCTGGAGCCAAGAACTACATTCAGGAGAGGCAGAGCTCTTAAAAGATGATCAGTGCTGAACTGCCTTTCCTCACACAAAAAACCAGAAACAATCAAATCATAATTATAGATGGACAGACTTTAATCTTACAGAGAGAAAAAGAGTCTGATTCATGTGCAATCGACTCTAACAAACCATTTGTTTTTTGTGGAACAGTATAGTCTCTGATTGATGACATAAATGAAGTAAAACATACTACACTGTTAAAAATATCCATAAATTAGCAGTTTTCTGAATTTTTGTGATTCATGTTTTTATTTTGTATTTCCCCCCATTTATTTATGCTTTTGAGTTGCATTATGGAATCTTGATCTATCTTCCAACAACTTTTAACCTTGAAAAGTTCGAAAAAGTGACTTTTATTAACATTTTTAATAGTTTAAAGTGATATATTGTCTGGGTTGGTGTTGTACATTACAGTACAAAAATCTTGTCAGCAACTGCAACTGTGAAATACATTATCTGTTATTTTACAGACTTATTTCTCTATAAGTTCTTTCTTATACACTATATTATTTCAAACTACAAAAATGTCAATAAAATTCACTTAGAGTAAGTGTAAAGTTGAATTTTCCACATCAAACGTCAACAGAGCTGAGATCAACATCCCATAATTAAAATATTCAAAATACATAAACAGAAAACACTTGTGAATCACAAAATACGAAAAGCTAAAAAAACATTTTTTTTACAGTGTACATGATCAGTGTAGTCCACAAAAAAAAATATTTTTGTTAATGAATCAAAAAAATATATATATACTACACTAATATTGTAGTCTGATTAATGAATGAATCTTAATTTTAGTGAATCAGTTCTTTTTAGTGAATCAAATAACAAAGCACAACCTGTGTAATCTTATTTATGAAAAATAATTCTTACTATACGATTGTAGTCCGATTAACAAATTCATGACCCAATCATTTCTTTTAAATTAATAAAAAACAAACAAACAGCAAAGTGTAGTCTGATTTGCAAATAAATGAATCTTATGAACCAGTTACTTTTAATGAACCAAAAACTTACTACATAATCAGTCTGATTAACAAATGACTCTTACAAATAAGTTATTTTAGTGATTCAAAAACAGACAGTGTAGTCTGATTCACAAATAGATGACTCTTAGGAACCGGTTACTTTTAGTGAATCAGAAAAAAATACTACACTATCAGTCTAATCTATTTAATACATAAAGAAGTCCTAAGAGCCTGTTATTTTAAGTGAATATAAAATACCACATGATCACTGTAGTCTGAATCACAAATACTTGACACTTTCTAATCAGTCACGTTTAGTGAAACAAAAATAAATCTTAACAGACAACAAAAAAACATTGTGTACACTGAACCCAGCAACTTCAACCAAACCGCTTTATGTATGACTTGAGATAGATTTTGTAATCAGTATAGTTTTGAACATCCCATTTTTGTAGGCATGTTTGGACTTCTTGTGTGGAGGGACGCAGAGTGAATCTGACTCGGTCTTAAAATCACAGCCAGCTCAACCGTTGGATATGGCTGTTCCGCAAGACTCCAGACCCAATTACTGAGCGGAGTCTCCGGGCTGCTGGTTAAGGAGAGCTGCTCTCACTGGTGGGTCAAGAGGTGGGGGTTCAGCCTCTGGGTGGAGAAGGAAGTGAGTTCAGATGGGGTTTGTTTGAGTAGCCTAGCCAAGCTTGCGGTTCACAGTCTGAGTGGAATTCATTTGCAATAAGAAAGGCGTGCATGCTTCCCATTTTTCTGGGTCACATTTCGAAACTATCCATCATTCATCCGAAACTGTTACTCACAGTACATTCAGTCAATGTTGAGATGGTGGTGGGGATTTGTAATTCATATTGCAAATGGCTGAAAGGACAAACAATGGTTAAGATAAAGAAACATTTGTTCCTTTTTTTTAATGTTTTGGCCGTGACTGGAATTTAATATGGGTAAGAAATGAATGAGCAGGATTTGAAGGAACACAAAAGTCTAAAAAAAAAGAACATCTTATCTTATCCTGTCCCCAAACACACCTTCATATCTCTACAAAAACAAGCATCTGACTTTGGTTCTCTATGTTGGATGAAACTGCAGTCACACGCAAAATGAGACAACCAAGCCCTTGCATGACATTTGTTTGGCTCGCTATAGCAGTAAAGTGAATTTTTCATCGCTGATGTAACGAGACACACTTATTCTTCAAGCATGAGCAGTGGGTAAGGAGAATAATCGGAGAGGACCTGCGGGTAACTGAGGGCATGTGTGATTGAGACCTTCACACAGACTCAGTTCTTCACAGATTCTCCGTTCTGGAGCTTCAGAGAGGCGGCAGTGGAAAAACTGACTGTGTGGCCCAGCAGGGAATTCACGCTCCTGGAATGTTTACATTCAGCCCTCCTGCAGCTCCTATCAGCATTGGACTGCTTACTGAACAGTAGGTTTACCTTCTATAAATACACGGAGCAAATTATTCATCATCGGAATGATGTAATAATTGGCAAATAGCCAACAGGAAAAAAGGAGGGGTGTGCTATGTAGTACTTATAAAAAGAAAAACTCATGTTGTGATAAAAAAAACAACTAAATGTTTTTTTTAAACCTGTATGCCATAGATAAAAGGAGTACATATGACTTATTTGCTACATTAAAACCCTTCTGAAAGCTTATGATAGATGTGAAAAAATAGACGATCAAAAGAACACGGTTTTTTATTCAGAAAAAAAAGAGGAAAAAAAAGGACATAATTAAACTACTCAAAAAGTAACTCTAGATATTTAAAATATCTCTATTTCTATTAAACCTTCTAATTATCAAAGACAAATATTACGCAGCACATTATTAATAATAAGAAATGTTCTTACTCAAATCATTTCTGAAGAACTGTGTGAGTAATGATGAAGAAGATTAAGCTGTGTATTCACAGGAACGTCAAAGACTATGTCTGGATCAGATTCAAAAATGATAGACTGAATAGATTGAGTCATTCGGTGATGTTTTACATGCAATGCTCCAACCACTTCTAACCAGAGATTCTATTTTCTTTCAAAAGAGGCATAATGCCTCCCGCTACTATTTAGCACAGAAAACATTAAAAGCCAAAAATACTTGCCAACGGTGGGTAAACATGGTGTCATTAATGACCAAAAAGTTTGTCAGTGGTGGGGAAAGAGTAAATATAATCAGCCAAAACAGCACAGAATTTTCTATCCGTTACTGTAATAACTACGGCTTACTTAGCATATTTGCACATCTTTAAAAACACACTAAGTAACAACAAGCAAAATCACTTTGTGCTTGTTTAAATAAGAAACGCATCTTCATTTGAGGATTAACACAAACTGAGGTGGCTATAGCAGGTAATGGCATTCCCCTCATGTAGCAACGTCTGAAACAGCTTATAGATAAGCTAATGGCTAAGATTCAGCATGGGTAGTCTGGATTGTTGACAAAAACATGCAGCTCGGTCTCATCTAGAGAAACCATCGATCCTGATCTCCCAAAATCAGCACATCCACAATCACCTGCTGAATAGTGACGCGGCGGAGAACAGCCAAACCCTTCCAGATCACAGGAAAAGCTTCACAGAAAAGGACACTCATAGACCAACGGCTCTGATAATGCAGAACGACACTGCTGACTCAATGTGTTCAGACACACATCAGACGCTGAGGGTTTTACCCCACGGCCATGAGCCAGGACACTTCGCAACTACTCTTACCTAGGGCAGCAACAGAGACACTGCAAACTAGGGTCATTTAACACTTTTACAAACTAGATTCAACTCTGCCTATAAAAGCTCAGTCATACTTTATTTTAAGGTACAATTTTCACTATTAACAAACCATTATCTAAGACTTTTAGCTCAATAAACTCCTAATTTGCTGTTTATTAATATTTATTAAGGTATAGTTGGGTTTAGGTATTGGGTGGGATTAGGGATGTAGAATAAGATCATCCAGAATATGTACTTTAGAAGTACTAATAAACAACCGATACATAATAATAGGCAGGATAATAAGATTATTATTGATTTAAAAAAAAGAAAATCACCTACCCCTCCTTACTCTAGGTCTTATTTTTCTCTGAGCACTAATAGTCCCTTTGGATAAATAGCACTTCTTGTGTGTGTTGACTCTTCATGTTGAATCACTAAATGCTTCCTCATTAGTAAGTCACTTTGAATAAAAGTATCTGCTAAAAGACTAAATATAAATGTAGTTAACAGTGAGAATTGGTACTTTGACTAAAGTGTTACCAAAAACTCTAATACCTTAGTATTATTAGTAGTGAGCTTGAACATGATAACCAAAGCTCAAGAGCGATAAGGGTAATCATTATCTAAATCTATCATTTAATTTATTGCATAAACAGCTGAAATCCAATCAAATCAAATCAAATCAATATTAGACCAAAAACTACAACTTAAAAAGCTGAGAAATTAGAGAAACGTTGACATAAAATAATTTAATTTAATGAATCCGGTATATTAATCAATACATTTTAGTTTAGATAAAATGACTAAAGTTAATATAATATAACACAAATAAAAAAATATTCTTGAAGTCTGAAAATATAAAAATGCAAGCTAATTCAAGGTGTTATTAAATAAAATAATAGTATATAAATTATACTAAAAAAACTGTTTGTTTTTTTCTATGTATGAAATTAGATTATCCATTAGTATATTAAGGAATATGACAGTATATATGTTCATGTTATGGCCTGTAAATGATCAATTGAAAACACAACTAAATAAATGTTACAATTTTACCCCTAAGGCAGCAGGTTTTGGGCTTGCAAGAATCACACACATTCTCTTCAAAAAATCAAGATCTTATATAATAAGTGTTGTACAATATTTGAATCAAACTTTTAATCCATCTGTCCTACATTTCTAGTGAACAAATTCCCAGATTATTCTTGTGTATCACTGCTCCAATCCAGTTAAACAACCTTTTCCACACGATGCCACAAGCAGCGCTGCTGAGACCAACTTATCGATCCTGATATCAATTTTCCAACATGAATCATGACGAAGCTGCAAAGTCACTTAATAGGTATCGACTGTGGCTTTGGATGGGATTCAGAACGTAATAATTCACAAGAGGCCGATGACAGACAATTAAAGGGTAGAAAAGCAAAAGGCCGTTGCTTACTCTCCACATTCTGCAATGTATGCAAGGCTTTTTGAAGAGCAACAATACGGGCTAACAGGAGTCTAAAAACACTGAAACTAGCAGATGCCCTGATAAGATGATAGCACTGAAACCTGGCCAACTATATACATCCGTCCTTGTGTTACAGATGTTCTACATAGTTAGGTGGATCATGTTAAATCTGAATACAAAGCAGATTAAAGCAAGATAAGCAGCAGACACACACACACAATAAAGCCTTTTTCTGTAGAAGAACTTGATAGACACTAAAATAAAATGTATGTTTTTAAGGCCTTTAGTCCATGTGCTTTTAAAAGAACACCACTTTTTTCCTCCACTTTCATTTGGAAATATACCTTTTTTAATTCATTCCACTGATCTCTGGGTCTGGCAAGAGCACTTTTAGCTTATTTTAGCATAAATAATTGAATCAGATGAGACCATTAGCATCTTGCTCATATAGCCACAGCCATATCAGCCAAGAAAATAGCAACTTTTCATTTTCCGTCGATCTTAGTACACTATATAACTACAGAATAGTCAAGATGTTGCTCATGATCAAAAGAGATGCTAATGGTCTGATCTGATTCAATTATTTATGCTAAGCTAAACTAAAAGTGCTCCCGCCAGACATGGATGGGCTGAATGAATTCAAAAATTTTAAAAGTCAACTGTTTACCTGTAGATGGCTTGTAAAATAAGCCTATTTCCAAAAAAAAGTGGAGTGTTCCTTTAAGGCATTATATAACGGGTGTTTTCACTCATTTCTTGTTTACCCATGACACGATCGCACAGATCAGGATTACTGTGACCTAGTAAAAAATGTCAGGCAGAGCAAAATTCATGGTTTTAGCAAACACAGTATGAGTGACTAGATACTCAAGTGTTCCTTGTATCTTTCAAGCATTGAATTACTCTAATCTGGTTATTTTTCTCTAAACGATCATCAACTAGACATGTGATAGTGCAACCTTCATTACGCCAAATCAGTCTGGAGTGCTCAGATCTATATTACCACCTAGCAAAACCACAATACGTAATTGCAGAAATGGTGTATTACTGCCACAACAAACCAGCTCCTACTTTAAGACACAAACATTTGCAATGGGTTATGATATTGAGTATGGGTGTGATTGCTTTCGGACTGTAAAAATGCTGTAGTTTTAACAAACCATTGTTGATGTTTCATGAAAGAGAAAGGCATCTTAAAGAGAAATGATAATTTAATGACTCTCGTGTTCATACAAACATGTAAGAGGACATGTTAGAAAAAAGATGTTTTGAAAAATGTGTTTTTGTCTATAAAATGGAAGTGAGTAGGATTGACTGTTACTGTTTAGATAAAAAGCTACTCATGTTCATTGGAAAATCATGCCTCTACCAACATTAGAGTTGTTCTGATTCTGATACTAGTATGGGAAACGCCACTGATAACACAAAAAACAATTCTGGCATCGGTATCAGCAAGCACTTGAACCCATAAACCAATCCATTACTATTTTTAAAGACAAGACATACTGTATAGTTATGCCAGCTAGCCGCTAGCTTTTTTTTTTCAGCTAGAATTGTTTTATAATACATTTGTTTATTTATTAGTTTTTATACAGTTATAATGTAAATCTAAAATACTAAACTAAAAAGCTAAAAGTTTACAGTATTAGATTTGTGGCTACATTTAAAGTTTTTATTTCAGTGAAAAACTGTAAGTAATATTACTATTCACTAAAAATGTACCTCAAATAATAAAATAAGACTTAATAAGTATTTGTTCATGATTTATTAAGAGATAAGTTCGAAGCACACTATAAAGGGCTAGTTGTGTATACCAGTACTTGGTATTGGATGATGACTTGAGCCCAGGTATCGGAATCACTATTAGAAAGAGAAAAAGGGAAAAATCATAACCACTCTCTAAAACTGCACCAACAGATACAATTCACTGCAGTTGTGAACTGAAATTGCCTATTGAGTCAGTAAAATTCCACTTTAATACTCTTATAATTCACTTAACAAAGACTCACTTCTACACAGTTGCTCATTATCACTCCAAAACAACACTATAACATGTTAAGGGAAAGCATCTGCAAAAGGCATCAGACCTGGCCAGACCTCAGCCGTGTCCCTGTGTCTTGAGTTCATCAGGCCTCTTCTGCAGACCATGACTGTGCAACATCGCAGCTTTTTCTCCGATGAGCTTCAGTCTTGCAGTTCAGCCCTGTTACCAAGGAAACCTTGCTATTGAAAGGCTTGCGACTTCAAAGCCGTTTCTACAGCTACCCAGATACTGTACAGAAACGGCAGGAAGACGTGCATTCAGAGTGTATAATAAAACCCACAGTGGCCTGCTTACAGCAAGGACATCATGTGAAGGAGAGTCAGTGTCTCTACAGCTGAATTAATCAAAAACACTGATAGTCACAGTGAAAAAAAGAAGCATTCAAGTCATGTGAAAACATAAACCCTTACTCTTTCCTACTCTTTTCTCATTTTGAAGCACTCCAGGTTGATTTTTTTTAATGCAAATATTTGCATTGTCTTTCGCATGAATTGGAAATATCTTGGAAAATAAAACTTCAGATGCACAACAGCATATAGCTTTTCTATCTTGGCTTTATTTTTGTTAAATAAATAATGGCACAGTGTGAGATTAGTGTTGGATAATTAATTACTAATTGCATCTTTAAATTGTATTTAAATAATTTTTTAATTACTATGACTGAAACGTAACTCAGTTACCAACAAGTAATTTAATTACTTTACTCAATACTATTTTAATTGCGTTGACAATAGAAATTAAACTCTTAACTCTTTACATTTGAACCAAGCAGGGCCTTTTAGCTTTATTAAAAATGTAAATAATAAAATATATTTTATATATAAACATTTCAAAGTAAAGACACCATATTTCCTACCATATACTGTCATTAAATCCTGTCATTAATTCATTGTTTCTAAAGCATGTTCAATCGTATAACATTCTTTAGCTGAACAAATAGATTTATTCTCCAAAATATATTTGTATTTGTTTCTCTGCTTCTCCGAAATGATTAATGCAGAACTGTTGAATTTATTTAAAATATTTAAGGTAAGTACATTATAAGTAACTGTAATTAAATTACATTAAAAAAGTGAACTATGGGATTACTTGTAATTTTTGTGGAAAACTAATCTAATTACAGTAACTATTTACTTTGTAGCTAATTACACCCAAAACTAGTCGTAATGCAGAAAACCATGCAATTTAATGGGGTGTCCTAACTTTTTCACATATAAAATAAGAAAAATATAAAGTATTATATGGTGAAAGTTGGGGGCTGCTGTGTATGACTGCTGACATCTGACAAGCGACAGTTTTTTGTGCACTTCTTACTTTCGCTCAACAAGATTTGAAGCAGATCCTCGTGTGCTGGAATGCATGACTAACAAGAACCGAATACACCAATATGAACCACAATACTGCCACACATGGATGCTCCTGTAGGCATAAGCCATCACATCTCATCACTTCAGTGATGTATCCACTACATCACCAACTGGATGAAGCTGCACCGATGAGATTTGGGTGAGAGCTCCAATGTGAAAGCACATTTCATCTTTCTCTACAGTAAAAATAAACAAATAAATGTATGAGTAATTTGAGTGGTGTTTTATTGGTCAATTAGTGGTTTCAAAATGAGTACTCATTTGTAATGCAAATAGCCCAATGAGATGATGCTCCTTTCTTTTCTGGATCTGTTTAAATTATTCAAATAAACATTCAAGATTCACTTCATAGAATCAGAGACTTTTTCAGCAAGTATGTTTGCAAACCTATAGTATGAAGCCCCAAAAATGTAAATAATCTATACAAACCAGCTCACGAAGTTTGTAAAACATTTACTTTGACTTATACACTATTGTTCAAAAGTTTCTGGTTTGTTCCTTTTGAAAGAATGCTTTTTTTAGTAATGACAATGACTTTTTATAATATTGCAATAAATTTCAAATGAATGCTGTTCTGTTAACTTTCCTGCTCAGTGATGTATAATACTATTTCTCAAAACCATGCATCAACTTTCTTCACTAAGATTACGATATTGAAACATTAATAATCATAATAATAACAACAACAATAAATCCTTCTTGAGCACAACATCAGAATATGGTAATGATTTTTATTTTTAAGGATCATGTGACTGAAATTTCAGCTAAATTTTAAAACTGTTTTTACTGTTTGGGGTGAGGTACAGTAATGGTGAGATATAGTTAAATCTTTTATTTTTTTTTATCTTTGAACAGTAGTGTATATATTACAAATAATGATAAAGTGCAAAATATTATACTAAGTTGATGGTTACATCACATGACCTTTTGGTCACACTTTACAATGAGGTTTTATTAGTTAATGTATTTACTAACATGAACTAATAATAAACAATACTTGTACGGCATTTATTAATTATAGTTCAACATGTACTAATGTATTATCAATATCCAAATTTATGTTTTTTTTAATTAATTAATGCACCATGTGTTAACATGAACTACAATGAACTTTATTTCCATTAACTAACCTTAACAAAAATAAATAAATACTGTAAATGTACTTTTCATTATTTGTTCATGTTAGTAAATACATTATCTAACATTAACTAACATAGCCTTATTTTTATGATGGCAACATTTTTAGAGTCATTAAACTGAAAATGATTAAACTTGCTCCAAATAATACATGTACATTTCTACATTGCAAATGTTAAAAGTTTTTCTTGTCTTTGACCCAAATGCTCAGTTCGCATCAAACGTAGCACACCGAGGCCTGTGAAAACAACAACACAAGCAAATCACAGGCCTACTGACCTATTCTGACAGCGCCGCAATACTTCAAGACAGAAAAACCCTGAGTTTGACGGATGTTCAAACCGGTTGAAATAAAGCGGCTCATATTCTATGCCTTCTGACGCTCGGCTTGCTTCTCAGACTTCAAAAACAGAGTCGCGCCACAGTTGACAAATTTTACTGCACATGTTCTGCGTTACGGCCTGTCTGCATCGCACACCTTGTGAGCAGATCTTAGATCTTCGCTGTTGTGTGTGTGTCGTACTCCATGTCAGAGGAGGGAGGAGGGAGGCTTAACGACTGATCCATGCAGCTGTGTTTGATCCAGGGGAAATACACATTAATACGCAGCAGATGTGCTTCTCCCCATGTCTGTCTCTTTCTCTCTTGCTCTCTCTCTCACATGCAGCCTCAAGAAAGATGGAGCAAGCTGTAGAAAGAGTGGCACTACAACAATAGATTTTCAAAAGAATGCCGATTGAAATCTGGACTGCTGCGTGGGGCACAAACAAACGCATGAAAGATGAAATCAAACATTGTGCATTTTTAAAGCAACCCCTCCTCCTCGATTTCTAAATGAAACATCAAAGATTCATGATTTCACCCATGTGTGTTAAAAACATTTACAGCTTTACAGGATTTGCTAATCGAGTTGCTCGTTTCCAACAAAACAGAGCTTTGAAGATGGCAGGGTTCTGGAGAGAATAACAGCGTGAGTTTTATTCAACAAAAGAAACATATGGAACTGACAGAGATTGGAGCCAATTGAGTTGCTGAGAGTGATATGTCCAAAAAAAGCAGCAATTGCTCAACTAAAAGGAATTTACTCTGTGTGGGAAAGACTGTCATGGCAAGCAAAGCAAAGCTGCTGAACAGTTCAAGGTTCACAATCGCTTCAGACTGTCATCGAGAAGAGGGGGTATTAAAGGGACAGTTCGCTGAAAATTCACTCTCATTTCAATCCAAAAGCTGCATGACTTCCTTCTGTGGATATTCTGAAGACGGATCTTGCCAATATGTTGAAAATCATTGAGGTACAACTGTTTGATGCATAACTTCACTACTATAAAATGAAAAAAAGAAGCTCTAAAGAAGCTTTTACTGTTGAACTATGTAAACATATTGTTCACTGATGATGTGATAAGTTGATATATTGATTATTGTGACAGGCCTAACAGATACTCAAAAAAAGTTCTCAAAATTAGAGAACCACCCAGACAGCAATAAACATTTAATCATAACCTCTAGAAATGTACATGCTATTTAGTTGTCCATTTAGAGCAGCTATTATTACAAAAGAAATGATCAAGTAAACTCAGAATAACACAGCTCTATGCGAGGGTGTGTAAATAATGACAATTTATTTTTTGGATGAACTAGCCCTATTTAAAATATTTGCCTTGGATATGGAGATGTTCCGACCACAATCACATTCCTATGGCAGAGAGAAATGCAACTGGGATGAAGATGTGGCAAAAAAAAAACATTGCTCAACCATGTCAATGCCACTGATATATTTCCAAGGCTGGGAATCTGACACAGCTTTTTCTTTGAACACTCTGAGCCGGACTGACACATTGATAGAGCTTGACGCAGGACTCTTCCTGACCTTAAAGGTCATAAACATTTTTTTTTTAAACACGCCACACTCTTCACTGTGACTGTGGCTTACTGCTCAAGTAGCATAAAAATCTATTCCACCACAGTCAGCACTCTGTTAAGTCATGCAATTTTTTCCTATGCTTTGTTTTGCTTTAACATGTAAAAACGCTAACAGAGTGGAGATATATATCTGCCCTGTCACTGTGAACGACGAGACCACCGAGCCCTCCTCGAGTGGCATGCTATCCATAATTTAGCAGATTCAAGTAGACTATGCTACAACCAAAAATGTTTCCCCTTAGGCACAACTGTGAATCACGGCACCTCAAAACCTGTCAGCTCGAGGAACACACAGAGCATGGAGCCATTTTGATCAATCCTAAAAGCTCTAATGGCCACATTTTATATTCTTTTTTATATAATTTAGCATATGATTTCATCATTATCCGCTGCAAATGGACAGCAGCTGTGAGTGAGTGTGGTGTAATACAGCTGATGTAAGAATGTAGACCATATTTCCTTCATTAAAACGACATTTCCAGTCTTAGCGAGAAGAAAGGGACACTTTGAGGTTATATTTCTGAGTTAGCGATGAAAAAAGTTAGCTAGCAGATTTGAACTATCAACATAAATAGACTAAATTAGACTTTTGCGTTGGCTTAACAAACACCACAGAGTTGGCATTGGTAGTAATGTGAATATCCATATTCTATACTAAAAATAGAAAGGAATTACACACACAAATAAAGTGAGATTAATGGAAAACAATGCTAATGTCAAAATAGTTGTTCAATCGACAAGCTCTGCTTGTAAATGAATGTACATTCATTAAGCTTTGACAACATCAGCTGGGTCTATATCCACCAGTGAACCATGAATCATTAATAATCAATAAACTGAGAGAAACGATGATGGAAAGATGGATTCGACACAGTGACAATCAATGTCCGGTTCATTATAAAGAACAATCACTTCATCTTCATACTGCAGGTCTCTCATCTTCATACTGCAGGTCTCTCAAACACAAAATGGCATATATTCAACTGCATTCATCCTTAGTTTATGGCCTGTCTTTTCTAAACTAAGTGTAGGCAATAAGGTAAAACAAATGATTATATAAAAACATATAAACATCTATCTATCTATCTATCTATCTATCTATCTATCTATCTATCTATCTATCTGTCTGTCTGTCTGTCTGTCTGTCTGTCTGTCTGTCTGTCTGTCTGTCTGTCTGCCTGCCTGCCTGCCTGCCTGCCTGCCTGCCTGCCTGCCTGCCTG
>CAIGQV010019070.1:19742994-19754985 GCA_903798115.1 Danio jaintianensis | reverse complement strand
CTGCCTGCCTGCCTGCCTGCCTGCCTGCCTGCCTGCCTGCCTGCCTGCCTGCCTGCCTGCCTGCCTAAATAATAGGCTTCATAATGTTAAATGAAAATGTAAAAATGCTGTAAAATAAAGTTTCAAAAATTAGGACACTACAGGAATATTTTTTAACTGAGAAATATAATGTAAACTAAAGTCCTGTTCTAACTCAAAATATAGTGAACCCAATGAACTGAAGGTCTTTCTATAAACATGGTTTTAAAATCAGCTACAAAAGACACAGGAGAACCCAGTGGAGCTGTAATGGATCACACACACAGATTCTCCGATCTGCACAAATGCTCTGCGTTAATCCCAGAGGTGCAAATCACACCTAAGTACCCATTTCACACATGAAGCTGCTCATCCCTGCAGGATACGTGCAATGTAAATTGCTTTTAATTCTCAGATTAGAAAGTCAAAATAAGCAAAGCACAAAAACTAAGTGATACCAAATCCTCTGATCCCAGTCTCAGAACATAAAGCCTAGCTCGAGGACCGCTTTTAACCCAATATGTCAAACGTGTCTTGATCTAATAATAGCAGCAAGATGATTTAGTAGCGAATTAAGGAAAATGAGGTTGAGGTGCTTTAAGGTACAACAGAAATAAGCCACCACAGAAGTTATTTCGTGGCGATGCTCACCCTTCTGGTGTTGTCCAGGACTAAGGGGTCGGGCCGGCCGTAGTTGGGAGGGTTGGCGTGGGGATCATAGCCAAGCCTGGCCAGCATGGGGGCGATGACAGCCATGTCCCTCTGCACATCCAAAGGGATTTTGCCAACCCACTTGGATAAGGCCTCTACGTTGACAGGCTTGATCACCTGGTCTGTAGATCTCTCGACCCTGCAAAGCAAAAGACGTGTGTTAAAAGTAGAACAGCAACAATAAATTGTCTTGATAACCAATTAATTGAATTATCACTGATTATTCTACTGGTTTGGCTAGTAGATTTTTTTACCCTGTAAAGAAAAAAATAAACTCAACGGTCAGGCTGCAACAAACGATTATGTTTATAATCATTAATCTTATATTTATAACAATGACTAATTGACCAATTGTTGTTTATTCCACTAGTCAGGCCTCTAGATTTCTCTACACTGTATAGAAAATTAAGTGTCAGTGATCAAACAACAAATGATCTCCTTGATAATCAATTAAGCTATGATTATTATTGATTAATGATTATTACAGTTCTCAAGTGACTAATCCTTGATTAATCCACCGGTTAAGATGCAACAATTGATCATCTAGATAATCGTTTATTCTAATAATTACTAGTGCGATTAATCAACTAATTGTCGATTATGGCATTAGTCAGGCTTGTAAATTGTAAGGCTGAAACAATATATTATTTTAAAAATCCATTAATCTAACCTTATTAGAATGATTAATCAATTACTCATTGATTATTCCATTTCATCAGTTTAATCTGAAATGACTCCAGTTAGTCAGTAGACTTTGACTGGATATTCAGCTTTTCCTATTAGTAAAAAATACTAAATGTATCTTCTAATCTTCCCCACCCTTCAACTTTGTCACTTCTGATTCATTGAGTGCTACTACTACTACTAATGTTATATCACCTTCTTCATCATCCACTTTTTTTTTTTTAAATCAATTATTGCTGTTGTCTACTGTTATACTTGTAGTACTTGTTTTTGCTTCTTTGCATATATAATTTCACCCCACCCCAGTTTAAATCACACACACATGCACACAAACAAACACTCATTGGCTGTCTTGTATGTTTTGCTGACCTTGGTTATTTTGTATTTTATTTGTTACCTGTAAACTGTACCTCTCTGTACATAAAAAAATACATTTAAATATTCCAACTTTCCTTCTTTTAACTGTTTATTTTTAATTAATAATAACTTTTAAATGCAGGTGCTGGACAAAGATGAAATTAGTGGCATATGTTGAGTGTCTGTGTTCATGCATGCAGTTAAATGGTGTACTGCATATGCCTGTGTAAAAAAACACACACTTTGTGCTGGACAGTCTAACCGCAGAGGTCTAATTGGGCCTAATTAGATCACGCAATGCAATTAAAGAAAGCTCTAGGCTGTACGTAATGCTTCAAATGAACGGCCTTTCATTCTCCAAGATCGTCCTCCAACTGCATCATTTTTCATATTCCACACTTGCATATGATTAAGCTACACTGACACTGATGAATGTTTCTGGATTTGCTAATCTAGACGTATATGTTTCAGAACAACCTGGCAGAGCTTCAACAGCTTTATGCTGATGTAAAATAACTTAGCGGTTTTACTGAACCCCTATAAATAATTATAGTCTAGTTTTTACTGCATCCCGTAGAGCACGTCCCACTTTCTAACAGCAGAATCTGCTAAATAAGCTGCTTCTGTCATAAAATGTGTGTGGATTCAAATTTGCAGAGATATTAAAAATGAATCAGGCATTATGTCACACCCTGTGTAAATTATTCATTTGTCTGAGATTAAATATTTACAAAGCCATGGATAATCCAGCCCTTCAGTTTTTTATTTATTAAGAAAGAACACATAGGAGTGGCTTCTGTGTAAGAAGGAAATAGTTTACCTCTTATATTTACAGAGAGATCAGATGAACCCTTTTTCCAAGAAACCTGGAAAATGTGCAGGGCGCTCATCATTGTTCTATTATTATAGCAGATGGTAACAACAAATATTGGGTCAATCTCCTGACAAAAACATGTGTAGATCATATTACCTCTGAAAGTTCAAATGCATTTTGCACTGTTATTTTTCTTGACATTACATTAAGCACTTCACCCACACACACCCACTGATTATCACGATTCATTAAAATTTCTAGTGTGTTCTAATGTGTGTTCTAATGTGTCCTAATTTAATTTTCATTAAAATGTGTTGTCTCTTGTTTTGACTTTTGCATTTTACAGTACAATTAAGAATAATAACATATAATAATAATAATTATTATTATTATTATATGTTAATAATAATTATATATATCATTTATTTATATTTATAATTTTTTTAACAAATAAAATAAAATAAAATAAAATAAAACAAAACTTCTGGTCATAAAAATAATAAATGTTATTATGAAAAAAAATCGTATTTTATCATAAATAGTGCTAAAATCCTGTTTTTTTCTATACATGTATGTATGTGTATATATATATATATATATATTTATTATTATTATTATTTTTCTTTTCTTTTTTTGCTTTTGTTTTTCGTTTCATGTACCTTGTGTTGTGGTGCAATTTCCACAGATCTTATTTCCATAAAAGTAAAGTGACTTATACTGTATGTTCACCCCATCACAAGTTTATTCGTTCTCTTTTTTGTTCTCTTGTCTGGGCCGAGATGACTGAAGCTGAAGTCTTGTCGAAGAGTCACTGAGGCCATGTTCCCTGTTTTATTACTTCTTCCTTCATAGAAAGACTGCCTCCAGATGGGAAACAGATTACTAATGCTCAATCTCCTTCTTCAGCCAAGACACAGGGGATCGTCAGCTCCACCACCGGCCCACATCAGGGAGCTATGTGGATCTGCCGCAAAACACCTTTAGCCTATAATCCCTCAAAACAGCAAACAATGACACAAACCAGCAGCAAGACTCGTGCTGGCACGCTTACGAGTGTGAGTTTGTGTTTATGTGCGCATGTTAAACCAAGTAAATGACCCAACCTGTCTCTTCAAACAGCACTAACAGAGCCATGAATGCAGACAGCGCAGCGCTCTCCATAAAACAACCGTAAAGTCCAGAGTTATTTAGATTGCTAAAATTATCAAATAAAAACATGTTGCTTGAAATAAAGAAAATGAAACTAAAATCAACGGTTAAAAATTCCATAAAATTAAAATAAAGTTTTTTATATGTTAGTTTTAAGGATATCTATAAGCTAGTGTGCTGATTGTTGAGTTGAGATTACGTCAAACATCGAATAAAAAATATGCACTTCACAGGGACCTTTAAACTAATTATTTTATCTATAGTTGCCAAGGAAACATTTCTCAACAAAAAATAGTTTAATTCGTTTGATATTATAAAATAAATCAAACCAAAACTAAATTCAAACCTATTGTCGTAAATAAATAGACAATTCCGGAAAATAATCATAAAATGACTAAAAACGTAGCAAAAACTAAACAAAGCATCCTAAAACAAATAGAATTTACTATAAACAACATGAACGTCAAAAATAAACACATTTAAAGCAAAAAAAAAAAAACTACTGGTGTCTGTGAAATGCACTATTCAGATACTTTGCGACTTTTTTCATTCAGCAACAAATGTGTGATGCTTTACATGTTTTGTTTAGAAGAAAAGTCACAGCATGTCACATGTAATAAAAATGTGACATTAAAAATGGCAGTTCAAACTATGTCCCTTTTTACACGATATCAGTTAAACAGACGCAAAATTGAATCAAATTTATCAAATTTAATCAAAATTATGCATAGCCTAGGAAAAATAATTCTGAGAATGTACACTGAAAATACACTAAGCGTTTCATCACATAATGAAGTTTTCACAGCCAAGACCTCAGGCGTGAGCTGACACACTTAGGTTTGTTTACCACAGAGCAAGGATGTGTCTGCTAATGCGTCATTATGCAATGAGATGCGTGTAGTTTATACTTTAGTGTTATAGCTCAGAACTGTTTGCCTAGGCTTTGGATAGCAAAATTGATTGAATGAATGAACTCTGAATGAATTCTCTTTTGAATGAATTCTGAGCTTTGTTTTTAGGTGATTTAGTTATCAAAGTCACTAGTAGAATAAAACAACCCAAATGATTTTTCTCCAGCATTTTCTAAGGAGGTAACACAAAAACGCTGAAACTAGTACTGGATACCTGAGGTACTTCATCTCACCATGCCTTGCATAGCTTCGATGCATATTTTAATCATTATTTCCTAATCAATATTTTCAAACAGAGCTTCTCCACAATGTCATCTGTAGCTTTAAATTGCACAAGCCCTTTATATTTCAATGGATTCTGACTGGCAGTAGTCAATATTTCAACTTATCATGCAATTTATGGAAATTAATTATTATCATATAATTGTTTTTTTTTATTGAATGTTATAAGCGTATTAGTTGATTAGAACATTTACATAATGTTGGTTATTTCTGTGAATTTCACATGTGAAAGAAATCACATGTGTACCAATATCTACGATCTGTGAAACCTGTGAAACGGTCAATTCTCATCCCCTTAGTCATGCCTTGCGAGAAGAAATCTCAGGACTACAATCAGAGTTTGAAGGGGTTGAGAAACTTACTGCTAAACAAAATAACTCCCATTGGATTGAACTTGTGCTTTTTAGCAGATTTTTCTCATTCTCAAACAGAAACACTGTACAAAAAAAAGCAAAAAAAAATTATAAAATGACCCCTTTAATGAAAACAAACAAGATTTGAAGCCAAGGTAATACCAAGGTAATAACAAACATCTAAAAATGTTGAAATGTAAAACATCAAGTCCTTTTCTTCCTGGAATGCAGGAACAACAGCGGCCCATGAGTTATTGAATTCACCTTCCCATCACACACCCCCCCTGACCTCAGCCTCAGCGTTAGAGACCTGCTTCTCTCCCCAGGCACCACAAAGTCCATTTATACTGGCAAGCTGCTCCGCTGTACATTTCATTGTTCAACTCCCTGGCTGATCTCTTCACTTCTCTAATCCATTTACATTGGAATTGCACTTGGGCTGCAACATGATTAATAGATTTACTGCTTCCCAGGACAGAGAGGACTGTTTTCTTTCTTTGCCGCAGTTACTTTCTTCACTGGAAAAACTCAAAAATCGTTAATTGAAAAGCAGAAAAACGCGAGCGCGCACACGCATGTAAAGAAAAGGAAAAGCCATTTCTGACAGCCTGGCAGTGGATGCGTCATGCCATTCTCTAGAAAATAACATCCTCTGTTCGCCAGTTGCTATGGCCAACACATGCCAAAAGCACACAGTCAGTCTGCACTGACACTATCTGGTATGAATCCCTATTATGATACATAGCTTACACTCTCTGAAGGTGAGATTCGCATCTGTAATCTTTGTAAGAGAACCAATTTGAAATGAACGACAACAGTAGGGATGTGGCGGCAGTAGAATGAAGAAACACAGTTTGGTTTAACCAGAAATGATAACCAAAAAATATCTAATTTTTGTTTGATTTATTTCAAGATATGGTGACTTTATGATTTAATGTATCACATGAATCCATTTAGCAGATTTTTTAACCAAAGCAACCTGTAAGTGTATAATATAAGCAATGTGTCATATAGTTAACAATGTTCAAACTCAATTGCAAACAAGAATATCAATAGTCGGTGTAAAAAAAAAACTCAATGAATCAAAGAGTCCAAAAATATGATCCGCATTTATGTAGTTTCAGTATTAATTGCATTCAATGCATTAATGACAAACGATCTATCCATAAGTTTATTAAATAAAATGTTAATTCAAATTTTGTCTCTTAATTCTTTCATAGTTGTATATATAAAATCTCTACATACACCCAAAATATAAAAATAAGTTTACTTTTATGTGATGTTTGACTTACATAGTAAGCTACATTTGATATGAAGCCATTAGTAGTACTACAATATCAACAACAACAACTACTTGAAATTAAAATGGTATTTTAGCCTAATAACAACTATAAATCACACTTTCCCTTAAAGGGATAGTTCACGCAAAAATGAAAATTCTGTCACCACTTACACACCCTTCACTTATTCCTTTATGAGTTTCTTTCTTCTGTTGAACACAAAAGAAGATATTTTGAAGAAAGCTAAAAACCTGTAACCATTGACTTCAATAGTAGCAAAACAATGGAAGTCAATGGTTACAGGTTTGCAACTTTCTTCAAAATATCTTCTTATATCTTCTTAGGTTTGGAACCACTTGAGGGTGAGTAATAATAAGTACATTTTTTATCTTTGAGTGAACTTTTCCTTAATATTAGAGAGCTTTAATATACACATTTAATAACACAAACTTTATTTTAAATATATTTGCCTATAAAAATGACTTTTTATTACACAAATTTCCTCGTTTTATTTTTGGTCTTTCTGCCACTGCATATTCCAGAAGAAGGTGTAAAAATGCAGGTAAAAGATGAAAGGAACAGAAAAGGAACACAATGGGAGCCAGATTCGAACTCACGTCACCCACATGTGTACGAGCACATGTGCCAGCCGCTAGACCATGTCTCAGCCGAACGACACATTTAATCAAGAAAAACTTTCTCATAATCCCACATTTCCCATAGAAGCGGAGTATATTGAATGTTTGTTCACCGCCCACGGCCCATATGTAGAGTAACTGCTCCAACAGCAACACAAATCACCACGCTGTCTATAAGCAGCCAGGTTAGAGAGATGAAAGAGATAATTTAACACGGCTACTGCTACATCCATTACTCCGCAGCAGCAGCTATATGACAGCAGACGCCACATATATCACGATACAGTGGCGCGGAAAGTGGATTTTTTTGCGTCTCTCGAACAAACAAGCTGGCCTTTTCTCGCCTTATTGTGAGTACACAAACACACGCGTTTGTAAGGTCATGCGGAGCTTTCCTTCTGGAAGAGAGGCTTAATGGTCTCTGGCTGTTTGTCAATTATTCATGGAGGGTGCTAGAGCTTTTTGCATGGCGGTGCAGTAGTAAAGCCAAATAACAAAGCCCTGAGCTACATGGGCTGCTCGTGCTAATGGTCAGGTCTCTGCCGCTAGTCGCTTAAATCGTGCATTCAAAATTGATGTTAATGTCTGGTGGCCCATACATCGGTCAGAGAGAGTCATAGTTGGTGAGCCGCTGATCAATAGCTAAAAAAACAAAACCTACGGATAGAGACCCAGCACTAACAAACCTAAGTGCATAAAGCTGCTCCCCTGGAAGGTGTTGCGGGCCAAATTTAATGGACTTGTATTTGTACATGCCCTCTGGGATGAAGGGTGGGTTTAGTGTTTATCATCAGCCATTAGGGCCCTAAAGCCTCCCCTCTGCCTAAAATCATATCAGTGCCTTCTCCGAAATGAGCTATGGTGGTTTCGTTCGCCTCAAGGGCCGAGGAACCATGAAGACTTGAGCTTGCATGCTTTTTTCTGATGCCTCCAAGGAGAGCAGAGGCGCCTGTTTGGTCGAGTCCTGTAGCTGAACTCCTCTGACGATCTGAAGAGAGGTGTTTTTGCATCTGAGCGATCAAATATTCATGCATATGATGTGTGCACAATGCTAATGCACAGTATGTGAGACCTATAGAGCAAATTTACCACCAATAGAGCAAATTTATCATTGACTTATTCAGATCAAACTACCTTTCCCAGCGTTAAATATGCTGGTGAAAAATAAAATCGGCATAAATTTCATAGCAGACATATTTTTGCTAATTGTTTTTATGCCTAAAGGGGTCAGTCACACTTAAGGAGGTCTACGATAATATCATAATTATTTTTTGTTTTTATTATTATTAATAAGATCTAAAATATATTTTAGTAATATCTCACAGACAACAGTGGTGTTTTCCTGAGCATCAGAAGATGAGTGTGATCACAAATGTGATATTGATTTTAAACAATATTTTAATATAACTTTTGACGCAAGTTTGAGCGAGTAACATTTTGAACACAAAGCCAGAGCACAATTTTAGTGCATGTCAGAGCAACACTGTGTTGTTTTGTTCCTTATTGAATCTGTTTGAATGAACTGAGTGAGATAATGAAACAAAGCAGTCATTTGCTTACTTTCTAAATGAATCATCTGTTTTTGAATGAATGCTTTGAGTAAGTCGATGACATACTGCCACTTACTGTGTTTAAGAGTCAGATTTACTCATCTATGACAGGCCTAAAGGCTTGTGCACTGCAGGACCATTTTCACTCGCACTTATCATCAGTGTTTTTTTCTAGATGTTTTTCGGCATTCATACCCAAGCAATTTTCACAGGCAAAAAGCAGAGTAAACAGGCAAAATCTCTCCCTGACATTAGATGGACACAGAAAGACCCCTGTACACATTTTGGTGCTGCGCAAGAAGTCACCCTCATTCTTTTCTCCTGTATTTATTTCATAAGCTTTTCCACTTCTGTTTAATCCCCTCTATACAGCACACAAACACCTAGTCAAATTTGAGGGGAAAAGTTACACGCCATGAAAGAAAATGAAACAAAATGAAATTCAAGAAATTTGATCTGCAATTCCTGTGTGCTCAGCTAGACTGATTTGTACTTGAGCGCCACCAAGTCATGTTTTACTGTAACTTCAACAGCTCAAGGCAAGTGAACAAAATTGCCAAACTTATTGATTGGCCAGTTTTTAACATGGCGTGTCAAACAAACAAAAAAAAAAAACTAACAAGAGGCATTTTTTAAATGCTGCTTTTACAAATGGTGTTTTGTGTGTTGCTGTATAAACTCACATTGGTGCCCTTTGTTTAGTCACAAGCCATTAAACATCAGGGATAACTGTGAGTGAATGGCCCAAAAACAAGCCAAGGGGCCAATATAATTTAATTATTGCCATCAAATAAATTTCCCTAAAATAAAGAGATTTTATTTTGGTCAATATCACACTACTCTTTCATTCCCTCGACTTCCGTTCAAACGCTGAAACTGAAGCTGGAAAAGTGAGCATGCAAAGTTATTTCACACTTACTGCATTCCGAAATTCAGGTTTGCTGAACTCTGACCTGTGAATTCATATCATGTGAAGGCATGAGCTCAACAGAAGACTAATACTTCAGAGTGCATCCTCTTCATTAAAAGAATGCCTACTTTGAAACTGTACATTTTGAATTATCAAAGTACTTTATAATGAATTGTGTTCATTAAATTTCTACATGCACAGAACTGTGACCCAAAGCTTGATCCCAAAGTATACTTACAATTTAACACAAGAGCATATCATGTGTACAGCCAAATCCATAGCTTTCCAAAGTTTACTCTATGTTGCATGACCACAGGTGCTGAGCATATGAGTACTATAAAGTTACAACTTTGCCCAATGTCTTAACTATTTCTCACTAGAGACCATTTTGAGGGATGTAAACAAAAACAATGGTCCCAACGTATTTCCTGTTTTACATTTTTAATTTCTATAGCTTCCGAGAATCAAAAAAGAGACACATATTGATAAATGATGTTATGATAGCTGTTTAACATTAAGTTATAATTGAATTGTCTCTTGTTACAGTTATGAAATAGTTTGATAACAAGCAGGAAATGTTCATGGGCCAATGACATGACCACATTGAAATGGAAAGTTAAAAGCAATAAAAGTTGCCTGTCTCCCTCAAGCACCTCACAATGCAGTCTTCTGTTGTTGTTGCAATTTCGCATACTTTAAGTGCTAGTTGTTTGGACAAACTAGTTAGTGTGCCATATGAACATGGTACACTGAAAAAAATGACTCCCTGGATTTACTAAATTTGATTTAAGATAGTGGTTGCAAACTATTTATATGGGCTAAATTTAAACAAACACATTAAGCTGAACGATACTAAAGTTAAATTTGTTTGCTTAAATTTAGCCCATATAAATTGTTTGCAACCACTTACCTTAAAAAAAAAAAAAAAAGAAGTAAATCCAATGAATAATTTTTTTCAGTGTACAGCTTACATATTCTTTACATTGTGCTGCGTATTGCATGCTAGCAAAGACCAAAGTATACTTTGACTTTAATGTTTAAACAGAAATTCTGTGATGAAATGTTGATATGGTGTCATATGAAAGTTTGTGTGCTACTGTTTTTTTGAGTTGAGTCTTATAATGAATCAACTGATCTGAACGATTGATTCAAAAACCATAATTATCCAGTTTTCAGCCAGCTTACTGACTGAATAATCTAGTTGCAGTGATTAGCTCACTGGAAGCGAAGACTGTCATTTATTAAAAATGTTAAATCCTAACTCCATTTCTTTATGAATCTTGACAGCCTCAGTTAACATTATACTCCAAAGAAATGAATAGGACAGCATAATTAAAGTACATATAATATGAAACATGTCCATAATGGATCTGCAATAAGCTGCATATAATGTCCTCTGCTTTAATGAACATTAGCTTTAAAACAGAATCTATGGAGACAGTGTGGTGAAGAATGCACATGCTACTGTCTGGACATGAGAAGACAAGATCCATCTATCTGTCCTCCATCTCTCTCCTCAGGGACAGTTTAGGATTTAAGGCTCTGAAGCTCACTGTCACCGAGCTGTGACACACAGCAGTACAGCTCACTTAGCGTTCATTAAGGATTTTTATGTTTATCCAAAGCAGCCAGCCGGCCCTTCAGTGAGCCCAAGAAAGGACAGGGACCGGGATCATGTCAGTTGAAGGGCTCTAGTTAATTTAGCAGAGCCTGGATGGGACTCACTGGAGCAGACATGAGGAGCACTCAAGTCTTGCCCCGGGACACATGGGATATGGGTGCAGAACAGCAGTAAAATACCTGTTGAAGGCACCACAGATCCTCCAGTGAGATTCTTCCTACAGCCCCGCATAAATCTCCAGAAATCCCCATTAAGCCTGGGAAGCTTGATCAAACAAGAGTAAGAGACATTGTGAATGCTGCAGTGGCAGAGGTAATAGAGACTGCCAAAAAAAAGGACAGCTCGGAAGCTGCAGCAAAAACATCAATAAATACTTGATTTTTTTTCAAACATATATATATATATTTTTTTAAATCAATAAATAAAAATAGTGGGGCTTTTGCTTTGTGGTTGGTACTACGTAGGATTGTGTTATGGGAAATTGGCAAAAAAAAATATATATATATATGTATTTTTTTTTATTTTTTTTTGGAGGATATTTCAATATATAAGTACTCATATCTAGCTAAACCACAAAAAGATGTTTGTAGCAATTCTATAGGTGGAGTTAACGCAGTTGTTGTGGTTTTAGATTAAGTGGGATTTTTAAAATGGGATGCATTTAGAGGTTGTGTGTGTGTGTGTGTGTGTGTGTGTGTGTGTGTGTGTGTGTG
>CAIGQV010019070.1:19724336-19742984 GCA_903798115.1 Danio jaintianensis | reverse complement strand
TGTGTGTGTGTGTGTGTGTGTGTGTGTGTGTGTGTGTGTGTGTGCGATTGTGTTTGTGTGTATGTGATTGTTTGTGTGGTTTACAAGGACAAATTTGTATAATGGGTATGACATTGGTATGACCATGTTAAGGTAGTTATAACATGCCTTGTGTCCTCGTAATTCAAAACACTTAAAAAAAAATCATAATTAATGGACTTTTCAGCATTGAATATCTGCCACATGTTTCCTGTGAGGGTTGGATTTAGGGGTAGGGGTAAGGTAAAGCAATATAACAAGTTTTTTTTACAGTATAGAATACATGAGGCCTATGAAGTCCTCGTAAACTAAATATACAAGTGTGTGTGTGCATGTGCGTGTGTGTGTGTGCGTGTGTGTGTGTGTGTGTGTGTGTGCGCGTGTGTGTAAGAGCACTAATACCTTATAAACCATTCATTGTGAATGTTTGGAAGTTCTTATATTGACATGTAGGTGCATTCTACGCACATCTTCATAAAAGAGTCCCTTGTTCTCTAAATATGGCTCTGCTTAATTCGGTGCATGTATGTTGAGATATTTAGCTTGGTTTATTTTCTCCTAGGTGATAATCCTTCATCTCACTCTCTTTGTCTAAATATACCTACTTCACTAATATCTAGTAGCCAAAAACAGTGCATGAAATGAGTAGCAAGTCTGAGTAACATGCCCTTGTAAACACACAAATACACAAACACACACAAACAAAAACACACACTTCATATTCTTCATATTTATAAGAGTATGCCAAAAACACCCAGATGGCCTACTACTTGTGCTGAGATTCTGAAGTGAGCATCTTAAGGACACTTTATTGTCCCCTGAGGCCATTCCTTATCCACTCAAACCATTTGTGATTTTGGATGCACCTAGTTATTGTAGCACAACTCAATAAACCTCAACCTTGACTAACATTATATCTGGGCAATATGACAAAAATCACATATCCTAATACAAGTCATGTCATAACGACATATATCATGATATAGTACCATTTCTGAAAATTCTATGAATAGTTTATATATACTGACTACGTGTAAAGGACTATTTCTTTCTTACATTTTACAGTATACACTATTTTATGTGATTATATTCCTCACTTATGGGATCATATCACTCACTTTTTTACTCAAAATAAATATTAATAAAATCTAAAACACGTTTTCAAACAGATGATTACAGGTCCAACATAAAATTAAAAAAATTATATATTGTTAAATAAAGTGCAAAATATAAACATTGGACTTTTTAAGATTGAAACTTTCTCACTTTGTTTTCATGTTTATGTCTGCATCCCCATAATGGTGTGCAATACTGCGTACATACTGTATAAATGATGAAAACATATTATCGTACAAAATTTGCACGATACACATTGTTTATATGTGAAATAAACAATAGTGCATAAAATGAAACCATATACTTTTTATTTTGTCCAGACAATACATGTAGTCATATTGCACAGCCCTAACTAACATCATCCTTTCATAAAGTACACTAATGTATAATAACAACTGAAGTTTGGGATTTTGGAAAATCTCCAACAAAACTGTTCCTTGATGCTATAAAACACTGCACCAGTTTTTTTATAACAATCAGTTAAATTGTTCCTATAGTAATTTACTCAAAATTAAACAAAAGTTTAATGTGAAAACTGAAAATGAATGATTTATTCAGGAGGAGTTGGCTCTCAGTGTCATCGCACAAACATCCACTTGTCCATTCAGTGACTAATGATACTGTGTGTCACTGATCCCTTCATTATGTGGTTTTGGAAGAATAGCAATGTATTCAGCAGGTGAGGTGTTCTCGGCTCATCCCTTTTTTCCGTTCTCACAACAGACCTTTCAAAGAAGCACTGCTTTTACTGTCAGCACTCTGTTTTATAAATGCCACTTTTTAACTGCGAGCCCTTCAGCTTCTCTACAAATGTTCAGAGGAAAGGACACAGCAGCCACCAATAACACACTGAATGCTCAAATCTCAGTCTATTAACACAGTAAAGGTTATTCTGACCTCATATAGTTTGAACATGTTTAAAGAACAAACTGGTGCAATGAAATTTTGAACAAAATTAGAACAAAGTAAAAATATTTAAAGTATTTTTCAAAACAGCTTTTCAAATAAAACCTTTCAGGAAAAGTTAACATAATCTAAGATGCCACTAAACACTTATGAACTACCACTGCTCCATGATAATGTAATAGTGGGTGTGGCTCAGAGACTCTGCCTTTCTGGAGGTGCAGACTTGCTTTATAGTTGTTTTGCTTATTTATTATATATAATTGGTCGTATACAGTAGTCAACTTTTGAAGTGGTTCATAACCTTTCATCAAAGTTGTCCTAAAACTATTGAACAACAACCATTCTTTCCTTAGGACAATTTTGAAAAACGTTTTTGATCCATTTCAAATGTTGACTACTTTATATAATAATAATAATAATAATAATAATAATAATAAATAAATATATATTTAATAATTATTTTTTTATAATTGTTACTCTTGGCGGTTCATTCCGCTGTGGCGACCCCAGATTAAGCCGAAAAGAAAATGAATGAATGAATAATTGTTATTCTTATTTTATTTTTTGTTTTGTTATTTTATTATTATTATTATTATTATTATTGTACCATTGAATCAAGCCTCATGAGCACACCAATTATGTTTTTTTTAAACTTGCCGGTAAACCTGTTTCACACCCCATGTGAAATATTTGTACAAATATTATGCATTAAAAAAATACTACTGCCAAAAAAAAAAAACAATCTGTAACAAATGCTGTCAAAAGACTAAGCTTGTTGAAAATTTTCCTTAAAAGACTTGTATACGAAAATAATCTATACTGCATCACTATTATTGGGGAGGAAATGCCTTTATTGGTGGTTTTCCCCACTGCTTTTTAAGTCTTGAAAAAAAACTTTTATTGCATATGTAATTTTGCATTTTGAATGAACCATTTAAATTATTTAAGAGAAATATTGTGCGTAACAATGAACAATCTAAATCAAATACTGCCAAAAAGAAAAGTCATATTACCCAGAATGTAAAAGGAAGTGATAAAAGGCTGAAGATAAGAAAGAGACTAAATGGATGTCAAAAAAGGTCAGAACAAGTCCACAGTTCAGTCAGCCCACAGATATCAGAAGAGATGAAAGACAGACCAGAGACGCTCTAAGAACAAAGAGGAGCGAGAAGAGATATGCCACAGCACAGCTTCCTTCTCTGACCATAAGCTTTTCATTTCTAAAAATAAAAGCTCAGCCAAAAAAAAACTCCCAAAGCCAAATTTCTTCATGGGACATCAAGGAATTTAACTGATTCACGTGTCAATAGAAGCGATGGGACAACCCTTTGTCCTTTTGAGATTTCAGTAACTTCTGCAGTCCATATGTAATTCTAATATGCTTTAATAAACCACAGCCATAACATGTGACCAGCACTTTGTAGGCTGAAATTTGAGAGATTAATAAAAAAAAGCATCTAACCTCGTTCTGTTTCTGAATACATACATAGCTCCCTAAAGTACAGAAACAAATTACGTCTGAAAAGCTCTTGACAAAACAAGGTTGCACTTACAAAAGATAAATGCAAACGGTGACATCACACGGCAGCCTTCACATTATACCTCAAATTTTCCAATTGAAAAAAAAACCTCCATCAGGACTCATGTTCCAGCAAGCTACAGCATGTTTCATTGCAGCAGGAATGTTAATGGTGAACTACACCCCTTCGTTTGGACTATCTAGGGCACCAACTGCACAGAAATCATTAGATTCACGAACATCATGCCTTTCAAGCTGCAACACAACACACTTTGGTCAAACTGATCATGTACACAACTGCACCCTAGGGGTTATCAAGTTGTTGTCAGCCAGAACTGAAAATAATGCATCACTTGTGACAGTGAGAAATGTAACACATGTAGAGTTATATTCTGACAGAGAAAGGAACGCCTACACATATCTGCACATTCACATAAATCGACAGTTACCACAGAAACAGTGTTGTGTATGTTTGAAATAGCACACTATTATAATTTCTCAAATATTTAGTATGCATGCAATGGACTGCGTGTGCGTTTTCAGTATGCATGAAATACCCAGGTGATCTAATAACTCACGCATGACTTAACATTTGACATTCCATGAATTTTGACAACCTTTGACTAAATGACCTTTCTACTGTGGTAATTTAAAGAAGGTAATAATCACAATTTTTTTTTTAAATACCTTTTTATATTTTTATAAAAATTCTGAAAAATACAAGTCAAAATCCAGTTGAATCTGGATTGGAATGACTTAAATCAAAATGAAAATTAAAAACACATTAAAGCTAAATATAATTATAAAAATAATATGTGTTTATATTTTAGATACATATAAAAATAAAAATATAAATTTATATAAATGTAAATAACAGCAAAAATGTTTGTTTGTAAAATGTGATATTAACATTTATTATAATTATTCAAATCTATCAAAAAAATGTTTATGTTGTTGTTATGTATGTCATGTTGTTTATCTTAACTAATGTAGTCAGCGGAAGCACTTATTGTGTCTAGTAAAAATTATTAAATGACTTGTTAATTGAAGAAAAGACAATAATTATTAGCATTTACCTGCACGTATAATATACCTTTAATTAAAAATAAATACAAATATAGATTTATTCATGCGGTAATTAAAGAAGCAAGTCATGTGAAAGCAATCAAGTCTATCGCACTATGAAATAACATTAAACTTTGCTTTAAATTAGCATTTAAAACTACTAAAATATGGAAAATACAGTACAGCAAATTGCACAGTATGCCATAGGCAGTACGTAAGTATGCCAAACATAGCCTGTGTGACACAAACGGCTGGTGACATTAACTAGATATGATAACTGAACCATGCTTAAATGATCCAGATGGCTCATAAACCCAAGATACCCATGCTGGAACGCTGGCCTCAAAACCCTGCTTTGGTTTCAAAAGAAAACAATTATAGCTTGCTGTTAAAAGCATGTGTGTGTAGTAAAACAAACTGCACCATTCATTCACACACACACGCAGAACATGCACACGTCATATATGAATGTAAAAAAATAAACATTTCAATCGGTTTAATAATAATACATCTGATCAGGTGTGCAGAACTACTGTTTATTTCATTCAACCAAAATTTGCCCAATTCTATGATAAACATTTTAAACATTTCTAATTCTGTTTTTATTCCCCAATTCCGTCTGCTTTTTTTTTTCATCACAGAAATCAGGGCTCAACCCTGAAGCCACACAAAGTTGCAGAGTTCAGGAGCTTTTAGTCGGACTGCAACAAACTATTATTTTTATATTTGATTAATCACACTACAACTGCCAGGGTGTTTTGTACACCCGAAACCACTAGCGGGTAAAATTCACCCATGCCCTCCTATAAAGTAGAAATCAGAAGAATCACCTAATTATATAATATGGTTTAGAGATTTCTGTTGAAAAAAAAAAGTTTAATCTGAAAAAAGGTCTTTAATGTTTGAAAAGACTTGGGGGCAATTTATATCTTGAATAATTTGGATGTTAAATTGACTGAAATTGCGAATCGACATGCCATGTCTTTTAGTAGAAAACATTGCTTTCTATGAGGGGATGCACACCAGCGCCATCATTCATCATCTTTTCACATTGCTAGAAGCAGATACAATATATAAATACAATGTAAACACAGAGCGGGACCGGGCAGGGGAGGGCAGGGTGTGTGGGGTTGGTAATGCTGAGCTGACCCAGGATGCATCTCGACGTGCACCATCAGACTCACCATCACTCAAATCTTCTTTTATCCATTTAAAAAAAAGTGCTAAAAGTCATTACCAATATCTTGGACACTGCCTAGCAACACAACCCAAAAAGGTGCAGCAATGACCAAAAGAATAATAATGACAAGTCAGTTTGACCTGTTGCCGCTTATAAGTATATAAATACCCCATTTTTTATCTGATTTAATCTAAACAAATTTTAACAACAGGGGATCAATGACTGTGAGACTTGGAAAATGTGTTATGTACATTGGAAAAACACCTAAGGGTGAATTTGACCCCTGTGGTGGTGGTTCTGCTAATTATTATTGATTAATTGACTAATCCACAAATCCCAATTACTTACTTGGAGAGCGAAACGCCGCCTGCTTTTCCAATGAGCTCCTCGTGGTGCAGAACTGCATCGTTCCAAGGAATGTTGAGGAATTTGAGAAGCGTCCTCATCCATTTTTCAGGGTGCAGGACGAGCTGTTCGTAGTGCACGGGCAGACACTTGTCCGCTGCCTCCAGGCACTGAGTGTACATTGTTTCTATGGCCCGGTTCCACTTTGTAAGACAGTCCCGGTAGCTGCTCAAGTCAAAGCCGGCGATGGTGACCTTGCGGGAGATCATGGAGTGGACGGAGGCCCTGCCGTCACGGATCATGAGGATGAACTTAGCATGCGGGAAGATCTTGGCCAGATAAGTGAGTGATTTAAGAGCAAACGGGTCTTTATTACACAGGTAGTTGGCAGGTTCCCCGTGTTTTACGATGATCTCTAGTAGGAAAGCTTGCATGGCGGAGTCCAAGACCTCATCAGTCACTCCGGCTTCATCTAGACGCATTTTCTCCCGGCCAGAGCGGCTCCACATCTGCTTCATGGCCAGAATCCGAGGGATTACGCGGGTTTCTTCCCCACAGCGCACATCGGGATGAGCGTCCAGCATGGCCCGCATTAGAGTGGTGCCGCTGCGAGGGACGCCACCAATAAAAATAAGAGGCATGTCTTTATTGTAGATGAAGGGGGTGCTAAGGTTTTGACCCGTTCTGAGGGTGGTGTGCAGGCTGCTCACCAGGGGTTGGCTGCGCTCCTCTATCCGGTGGTGGCACTCCATGGCATGGCGACCCAGATAGAACACTGTGACGGAGCTGATGACCAGACAGGCCACTAGTAAGTTCTGCTTTAACTTGCCGATCATCTCGGGGGTGTGCGGGAGGGCTGGTGGAGGAGCCAGGGGCGGACACAGATGGGGAAGAAGCAGATAAAGGGAAGGTGTGGTCGGGCAGAGTGTGTTGAGGTGAATGCCCGATACTCAGGACTGGCCGTGGCGGAGCGAGTGGAGGCTGGGATCTGCTGTATGCAGCTCTCGTCGAGTCCCTGAATCCATCAGGCCTGAAACACATAAAACACCAAATCAAACTCTTCATACCATGACAGAATTTGTTTGTAAATGACAAACAGGAGCACTCATGGCAAAGTTCTAGTTTAAACATATCAAGTGTACTGTTTGTATTCATGCTGGTGTCACATGGTTTAGATAAACTTTTATTCCATTTGAATAATTCTAAAAGTGTTGGTTTAACCAAGTAACAAGATCATTCTTTTTTTCTTACAGCTTTAATACACAAGTTCACATATTTATCATTTTCTTAATTGTAGGAGTTGCAAAAATTTTCCAAACATTATATTTTAGTTTTAGTGTTTTTGTTTTGTTTTGTTTTGTTTGGTTTTCCAGTGTTTTAATTTCAAGGCAAAGTAAAGTACTACATGCACATTGTACAGACCCCATAATTATGTACTGTGTTAAAAAGTCTCTCTTTCTGACCCTGCCAACAATATTAAAATAAATATTAATTTAATCAGAAATTTAAACCAAACTAATCATATAATAGGTTTATTCAAGTAACTGTGTATAGATTACATCCTTAATGTATTGACTGAAATCATAGATCAATTTATGGTTAAACTCAAATACTGCAATGTAGAAATGAACTGCAATAGAACAGTGTAGTACTAACTACCCTGTTCTACCAAAAGAAAACTGAAACGAAAGAAGCTTTTAACAAAGCAAATGGATTGAAAAAAAATGCTACTGCGAAAAACAAGGATCAGACTTCAATATATTGTATGATAAGCACAATTGGATTTTGGGAAGTGACACTTGCGAGATATAGCAGACTGAAATAAGAGTCGGATCTGGTCGGATATCTTAAGATTGACTCATGTTTCCTCTCACTCCCAACGTACAGAGAGAACGGATCTCCGCCAGCAACAAGACGTATGACCTTGCAGTCTTTAATTTGCACAGAGCGCTACACAACCTTAAGGAGTGGGTGGCCAACTCTACACAAGCAGTGCACATAAAAGTTGACCACATTGTTCTGGCTCTGTCACATTGGGTTTGTTACAAGGTTTTGCCTGTGCTATTCTCTGACCAAAGTGCCGATCAGAGCAGCACACCATGGCCTGTGTCAGCACTGGATTTAAACATGAAGAGGAAAAATGGAAATGGGGAATCCCAGCAGATCATGATTTAAAGTCGATTTTTAGATCTCTGAAGTAAATCGTGGTGTTAGTCTGTGCATTGTATTATGGACTGTAACCCTGTGGCTGACAAGGTGTTTTGAATGGTTTTAAGCTATGCATTGGACAAGGTTAAGGGGTATGAATAATTTCACGCTTGACTGTATATATTATATATATTTATATATTAGTGAGGATGGGTTATTCAGTAGCCGGGTTTCCGTCCTAACGTGAAGTCAATCTTTTCAAAGTTCGGCAAAAAAAAAAAAAAAAAACGCAAATTAGTGCATTTCCATCAAGCTGTTAGAGTTGCTGACTATAGTATTGATAACCTGGCAACCAACAGCAAATGAATTTCCATATATTCTATCCCATAATTCAGTTTCACTTAAGTGAGCATAAAACGTTTTTGCAAATTAAGGATTTTTTTTTTTTCTTCCATATTTGGCATTTTCATCACTTGTTTTTCATGTGATACTTCAAAATTTGCATTAACGCACAGTTATGGAAACCCAGCTAGGGTTATTTTAGTATTATAAATATACAATAATAGTATTCATAAATCTGTTAACTTATTATATTATTCTTTTAAAATTTAATATTTCCAGCTGAATTTCAGTTATTATTGTTATATTTAAATATTTCTATATACACGTTTCAAATATTTACTTCGACTTTCACATATTCGTCTATTTTTGCATAAAATGCAGAAATAAAAGATAATTAAAAATAAAACTACTAAATTACACTTCCAGATTTTTGTTATGATAGCTGATGCAATATGAAAAAAAGTGAATTAAATGTGAAATAAATAATTTATTAAATGTTTAGAGAACATCACAGTTCAATCTGTAATCACAATATTTGTCACAATAATCATAATGTGATTTTGTTTGGCCAAATTCTGAAGGCCTTAGCACAAGCTCCAATTATGTCTTGGCACTTATTTTGTAACTTGCAAGCACAACATTGTCTTGGACATTTTTTAATGCAATATAAATCTTCTTGGTAAGATTTAATTGGTGTTTTGTTTGTTCCACCTCTTTTATTGCCAAACACAACACATTAACTGTCAAATACATGTACAAAAATGGGCTCCAATTAGCTCATTTCCATTTTTCAAAGACTACTATTTGAATCGATGTCAGTCGCAGTGTTCATTACGTTACTTACAGGTCTCATCAAGGGAACAAAAGGTGTGTGAAGGCATTAAGCCACTTCGCTCAGACTTGTCCCACGAGACCCCCTAAAGCCATCTGAAGGAGGCTACCCACAATGACCCACCTGGGAACCCAGCCAATGAAGTTTCACAAGACACCTGAGTGTGGTACCACTGGGAATCATTTCCAGGATGCTGGTGACTGTAAAGTGACCCTTAATTGACACAGCTCTTCATCTCAGTCCACATAAAGATGATTGTATGATCACCATTATTCATTACTGTCAAGAAACTCCTAAAGCACCAATATTGCATTTCCTTGCATCATATAGTATTCCCTACACTGAACGACTTCAATATCCACACACAGACAGTTTTGCACACACAGACCTAATTCAGATGGCATTAGGGAATGTATTGAGGCTGCAGGGAACTAATATTGATCACCAAGGTTGCGGTTTCCCTACCAAAATTGACAGTTCCGGTCCTGGATTCTGATTGGTCAATATGGAGCACCACCGCACACTGCACAGTATATACTAACACACTATACAGTAACAGCTGTGATGTAAAATAACTTTTGAAACTATGCTTTATTCTATTCGTAACTTTGTTATAGAGTGCCATGTTTATAAAATGCCATGTCATGCATGAGCGGTTACAAACATGTCAACTATTCTAACTAATAAACAAAATCCCTTCAGATTTTTGAAAATGTCTTTTGACCTTTAAACCAACTGAATGAGACCAATCTGCTACAAGTTTTCTGTACTCTTCAGAAAACATTAATAAACTAACCAGAGGACATATAAACACTTGATTGGACTGAAAAACTAAACTGGAAAGTCTGAAAGTGACGTAGACCTGGTTTAATGACGTATGATGTATAAAAGTAGTATTTGTAGAATGAAGCACTATAAATGACTATAAATCCTATTTTGTCAAATTCTCCTTCCACTCTGTCGCATCAGTCCTCAGTTCATACCTCAATCATTCTGTTTTGGTCAATTTGTGCATGGACAATTTTACTCCTTAATAAATATACGCAAAAGGACACAAACATTCATAGGCTTGTTGTCTCCTAATTAGGAGACTATATATATTACACAGGTGTCAAACATTAAATACACCTGATCAAACTAACTGAGTCCTTCAGGTTTGTTTGAAACCTACAAGTAAGTGTGTTAAAGCATGGTTGGAACCAAACTCTGCAGACCTGCAGCCCTTCAGGATAGTATGTCCATATGTGGAAACAGTGGAAAACTTTGTATATGCAATGTGCACGTCAAAAGATCAAACTCAGTTTGATCATATTAATGTGGCATATGTGGCACATTTAATGGCATATTAAAGAGCCCCTATTTTGCATTATAAATGGTCATATTTTGGTTTTGGGGGTCTCCAACAACAGGCTGATATGCATTCAAGGTCAATGAACACTTTCATTGTCTTATAATATGTATTTATTTTTATCTAATTATCCCAACGACTCCCATATGATTCGTTCAGCGATTCATTTGTTCCCAAACCACTCCTTAGCGCAAAGCTAATCTGCGCTGATTGGTCCGATGACCCAGTCTGTTGTGATTGGTCGACTGGGTTCAGCGCGAGACATAGAAATACCCACCACAGTTACGAAGTAGCAGCCAGAGTATGTGAGAGCCCAATGCAGGAATGCAATAAAGCAATGGAGTTAAACACCAGCATATTACTCTACTCTTAACCCTAACCCCAACCCCAAGTAATAACAATGACACACATTCAGTATTAATTCACACAGTGGCAAAAGTTCAACTATTTTGAAAACTGACGGCACCGCGTGTGAGGAACAGCTGATGGTGGCCATAGCAACAAGAAACGGCAGAGGATCACGAGTTCAGAAACGCATTTAAATCGGTAAAGGAAGAAGCACGCGGCGCGTTTTCAATGTGGTTTTGGACACAATATGTGAATAGCTTTAACTTCTAGTGAATAGATTTAACCTGAGAGATACAGTACAAGCACTGATCTATAATAGATAAGTGATTAAAAGCCACGCGGGTCGATTACAACTTATAACAGACAATTAAACAACACACATTTTGCAAACTACACAAAACGAGGCAACAATTTTAATCACACTTACATGTTATGATCCAGAGGAAGAAGAAACTGGTCCATATGAACTGCAAGTTACTGAAAAAGTCCCTGTCAAAGCCTGACAAAGTCCCATACATAATAGTCTCTGCTGCTCCTTCCTTTAATAGCAAATGGCCGACGAATCCCTCCCTGAAGCGTAGGTTATTGTATCAAAAATCAGAAATATGACAGGAACAAACACAGCACACGGTTGGCTATACTGTGGTGTTGTTGTGAAATTGAACTTTAGCCCTTTATTCCCCACAGCCGAATCTCCATCTGTCAGTGATCGTCATCTTCGCGTCATGATCAGTCCCGTGATCCTCAGCGCTCCGCTAGTGTCTGAAGTCAAATGCGCGTTCACATTTTACCGGATATGGAAATACATATTTGGTGATGTACCGTATCGACGTAGACGCGTTCAAACAAAAGATCCGAACCCAACTCGATTCATTCATTCGACTCTTGAGTCAACTATTTTGCTAAAGAATCAGTAGTTTTAAACACAGCACACTTTCAGATTTAAACCTCAGCTGGATGTTTTCATACACTGCATGGAAGCTCATTTTCAAAAACCCATAATAGGGCTCTTTAATGTGCACATCAACACAATCACACTATTAGCATTCATGTAAACCATATGTTCTGATTCGGCTATGAATTCGATTTTAATTCATTTTGATATTTGTATATATTAGTGGTAATAAAATAATAATAATAATAATATATAATAATTTTGCTATTGTATATAATAATGCAGTTTGTTTTATTACAATGTAAGAACCTTTTTATAGAAGTTAAAGGTGCTGTATGTAAGTTTTTGACTCTTCTAAAGCATAAAAATACCATTATATGTTTGCAGATATTTAAGAAACATGACAAGTGAACATTCTTGTTTATCTGAAAAACAATGCTAAAGTCAGATATTCGGCTTTGAAAATGTGTTTTCCGTGCCGGAACGGCTGTCTTTGTTTTGGTAATTTTAACCTGCCCAATGCCAGTTTAGCCAATTATATTTCAGCACCCCGGGTTGCCTTGTTGGAAAACAGTGCATTTCATTCATTCATTCATCATCAAGCTCTGAAAGCATGTGCTCGTGACCGAAATGCCACCTCCGGTGGACAGTAGCATACTCCGAAAACAGACACAGATTTCCACATGAGGTTATTAATTAGCAAATGATATAAATATTACGAGTGTAAACATTAGGTGAGCAGGTTACGTTGTAACCGGGTGTCCTAACAACGCGATTCGTGATGAGATACGCAGTGATAAGCAATTTGGCTGTTTGCACCAGATGAAAAACACTAGGCAGAAATTTAAATACAGCCATTCAGAAGCACAGAATATGGACTCACTCACGAAATGGTAAGGTTTTTAATTTATTTAATACATATTAACCCTCTTTAACATTATTAAATGTACATGCTGAATCACTGATATGCGTTTAGTTCTAAAGTTCAATTTCAAATGGTTTATTTTATTTTCAAGATCTGAGGTGAACTATCTGCTGCTGCTTTCAGTATATGGCAATAAATGTCATGTAAAATGGCATTCAAACTCACATTGTTAGCATTTAACACTGAATAAAGCACATGAGGTGTACCTGAGGTGATCATTGTCATAGTTTTCTGTTGTTCACCTGTGAGAAATAGAAGCCATTTTTCTAATATATCAATTCCGGGTGTTGGTTAGGACAAAAACTCCTTTTAATATGGAAAATATTCCTTCTATTGGGTACCGTTGCTTTTATTTAGAACACGGTTTAAATCACTCGCTCCTGTCCTCAATCTGGCAACCTGCGCTTGTGTTTGTTTTGATCCAGGAGTGCAATACCTAGTTCGAGCACTGGGTGTCAAACTTACATACTGCGCCTTTAACATTTGAATATGCAATGTGAGGCATATCTTTACAAAAACACTCCTTTCTAGAGCAAATTTTTCTAGACATCAGATTTATGGTCCTGAAGTAGATGTGATTTTGTTGTAAAATTGACCGTTTACAGCAGACACAGATTTCATATTAAAAGTAACTGCTATGTATTGCCTGTCAGCCTGTTGTTAGTGTTTGCTTTGCTCGGCAATGTATTGATAACTGCGTGAGAATACGGACATGTGGCTGGCTTGAGTAAAGTGTCAATAGCATTTCTCTGAATAAGTGAGAGTTGACTTTCTCAGTAATGGGTTGGGGCTGGAAGGGCATTCGCTGCGTAAAACATATGCTGGATAAGTTGGCGGTTCATTCTGCTGTGGCGACTCCAGATTAATAAAGGGACTAAGCCGAAAAGAAAATGAATGAATGAATAAATGAATGAATGAAGTGAGAGTTGACAGCACTTTTCTTATAGTTTAGAAAAATGTTAACGTACACCAGTGATTGTTCACACTCCAATGTGTCATCTTCCATTTGATTGCATCCGGCATAATGTCGACTTCATAATAATGTCAACAATCATCATTTCAGCCCTAATAGAAAAAGCATTGCAATGGAATGCAAAAAAATGTGAGGTGTTTTTAAGTTTTATTTTACTAAGCACACTGTTTTTGTCCTTCACAACCAAGCATATATAACAGTTTGCATATTTAAAATTCTTGATTATTCGTCATCTACAGTATGCTGATGTTCCTCCTGTACCCCTGACAGAAATAAACCTGCTGTGAAAAACAAGTACTACATTCCATGTTGGTGTTATTCTTGACGTAGATCTTAAGGCGTTAATGAAACATTCAGATAAACGCCAGGACCATCCTCGTTAAACCGCAACATCCTACAAACATCAGCCACCTCTGATAAGTGCGAGGAACTTACAGTGCTCTTTCAAGGCCTCTGCAGATTTACTTTGATGGAGAGGGGCCTTGCTCATGATGGATTTCTTGGCCACAGGCTGTTAGTGCTGACAGATGGTAAACAGGAATTCCACACCCAGAATCCTCATTGTAATGGATGAGACTCTCCACAGGAGGAAGCGATGTTATTCAGGAACATCTTCCCTAAATGTGTCAGGATGAGTCACGGTTTCATCCTCTTCCCTGTTTGCTTTAGGTTCAAGCGCACGTAGAAAACAATTCATATGGTGGAAAGCCACTCCACAGAAGAAAAATAGACCCTAATTGCAGCCAACTCTAATGCAGAGTTAGACAACTAAAGTTTATGAAGGCTACATTAATGATCATTAAGGAAACTTGGATGTTGTTTACAGAGATTTTAAAGCCAGCATCCTCTAATCACTCAAGATCACAGAGGAAAGGCCTTTTAGCTGATTTACAATTGTGGTTAAGCAATGTTTGGTCTCGCGTTTCACATTTGTGAAAGAGAAATCAAGAAGGTGTTGGTATTAAATTAATAGAGCTTCCACACTTCTGTTACGGATATCCTCCACTGGATTTGACATTGATCTGTTTGGGAATCCTCCACAGGCCTGTGCTGAAACCAGACCACAGCACCACTTAATAAGAGGTAGAGCCTCAGAAGCATTTCTTTAACTAGACCTGAAGGGCGTTTCACTCTTTTTTAACAAAACTGTGGTGGGAGTTGCCTTTTTTGCCTCTGGAATTAAAAATGCATCTTTGTTTTTGTTTTTTTAGGAATGGATACACTGTGCAAAGGACTGGGGTCAGTGAGTTCTTTTTAATAAGAAAGTTTATTCAGTAGGGATGCTTTAAATTGATCAGAGATTACAGTACACGTTATAATGTTACAAAAGACTCCTATTTCTTTAAATAACCTTGAAAAAAAATGTTTCAACAAAAGAGAATAACCAAATTAATTAGATGCCAAAAATTCCGCTTCGCATCAGAGGAATAAATTGCATATTAGAACACAGTTCTTTAAATGGCAGTTATACATATATGTTCTGTATTCATATAGAATAAATGCAGCATTGGCGAGCAGAAGTAAACTGTTTTTATTATAAAGTCAACACCTAATAATAAAAAAAAAGTTCCATATCAGTTATCTATCAAAAAAAGGGATTGATTTAAATGTACACTAATACTAAATTAGTTGAAATTACTAATTTGTGCAAAATTTGTAAAACTGTAAAAATTTCTTAAATTAATTTTACAATTGGGGCGACAGCTGGGACAGTTGGCATTTCTGTGTGGAGTTTGCATGTTCTCCCCTTGTTGGCGTGGGTTTCCTCCGGCTACTCCGGTTTCCCCCACAGTCCAAAGACATGCGCTATATGTGAATTAAATAAACTAAATCGGCCGTAGTGTATGTGTGTGAATGAGTGTGTATGGATGTTTCCCAGTACTGGGTTGCAGCTGGAATAAAGCATATCCGCTGTGTAAAACATATGCTGGATAAGTTGGCGGTTCATTCCGCTGTGGCGACCCCTGATGAATAAAGGCACTAAGCTAAAGGAAATGAATGAATGAATTTTACAATTGCTATTACACTTTAATAGGTTTTAATATGTAATATTTATGGGCTATTGGCCATATAATGAAACTAATTATCAGCTGATCAGATATGTTTTATAGTAGTGCATTGCTAACTTTTTCTATTAAAACCTTTGATTGGATTGGATGTTTAGACAGCTTTTGGTGATGCAAAAAAAGAGCCTAACAATTCAGACATGGGAAAAAGATCAAACTCAGTAATCTTCCCTTTCATACAACACTGATCCTTCCTAAGGAGGTTCAATCTGGACCACTTGAACAAAACCCTTCAAAAAAGATGCCTCAGAAAATGAAATTCAGCACCAGTGAATGAGCAATGGACAAAGTGAGCAGGATACTTTTCATTTTAGATACGAGGGCTTCTGTTCAGAGGGTGAGGACAGAATGGGAACATTTGATGTAGAAAGAGCTCTGTGATCAGAACCGGGCAATCATTCCTGAATATGACATATGTGTTAACAGCATTTCTGTGAGATTACAAGAGACGCAAAAGAAGAGCTTTGTGTGACGTGTAAACCAAATCATGCATATGCACCCACTTCTACCCGCCATCCCACCTGTTAAAGGGACAGTTCACCCAAAAATCTAAAAATTGTATGAGTTTGCATCTGCACATACATGAATAAGCAACAGGAAGTCGGTGCAATAACCTAGTGGTTAGCACGCCGACATATGGTGCAGTAGCACTTCAGGGCATCCCGAGTTCGAATCCCGGCTCGAGGACATTTCCAGGCCCTACCCCCCTCTCTTTCTCTCCCACTTCGCTTCCTGTCTGATTACTGTCCTATCTAATAATGGCAAAAATGCCAAAAATAAATCTTTTAAAAAAAGCAACAGGAAACTCACACTCCAGGCAGTCATGAACACGTTGACGGCCATTAACTGAGATAATAAATATTAATAATATTCAGTTTCTTCAGATTGTTTCACTTCACAAGACCTCAATGTATCGCCAGGAGCCACTGTTCAATTTTGATTTACCTGTCCTGTATATGTTTTTTTTATTCTCAAAGTAGAGGTCTAATAAATCTCTAATGCTCCATTGAAGAAAAAAACATCAACTACTTCTTGGAGTTAATTTATAGCAAATTTTCATTTTCGCATTAACTATCCCTTTAAAAGCTCAGTGCCACCATTCCACACAAAAAAATAAAATAAAAATCACACCTAATATCTGTTATACATTCAATTAAAAATGTTATGATGCCTAGCATTTGGAGATTAACATGCAAACTCCACACAGAAATGCCCAGCCGGAACTTGAACCAGCGACCTTCTTGCTGTGAGGTGACAGTGCTAACCACTGAGCCACCATGCCTCCTTTTTAACAACATGTTAATGATAATGTGTTTACTAGCGTAAGGGCAGGACAAGCTGTCACTCACACGAGATTGACCAATAACAAACAAAAATGATAAAAAGATCTTATCAATTAAACTGCACATCTACAAAATCAATTTCAATATATGTAATAACAGTGATCAAGAACAGAATCAAACTTCACATTTTATACCAAATTTAATATAAGCGCATTCCTCAAATATGTCAAAGATGTTTTCCTAAAACACAGTAATCATATGTTACCCATTCGCTAAACCTGATTTTCCAATTACGGCTGGAACACAGAGTGGCTTTATTCCACTCGCCAATCTGTGACGGCGTTACAGTATTTTTTGTGACCTCCAACCCCAAGACTTTCTGTAGAAAGCATTTCTAGATCACATTACTTCATATTAGTACATCCAACATTTTGACAGCATTCTAAGAGAGAGGCTTTTAGGTTCCTCAATGAACTTGAAATGCTGAACACATCTTGCAGCACATTTAAAACGCTCTATGACAATGTTGATTTGAGAAGCAAGAGGCCTAATCTAATATTCAGATGCACCGATTAGAGTGTTTCATCTAAGATGCCCAAAGTGTGCTGTTGCAGTGCTAAAACTGATCTGAAGTGGCAATTCAATCAGCTCACAAGTACAAAACCTCCAGAGTCATTTCTCCATAGTTTGCATTCGGTACAAATGATAGTGCTTAAGCATCAGAATTGTCTCACGATCTCTGAGTAAAAACATCTCAGTCCCCACTGACTTCTAATGGCTGGTTCACAACTACCTGATGGAAGAATCTGGAGTGATCATGCAAACAACCACAACCACAAATTTAAACAAGATTGAAAAGCATGACACATCAGTGATCACAGGCAGTGAATGTGAGTTTCAGCCACTAAAAAAAAGGGACAAACAACACCGGAAGGTCTTTCTGTTTCCACACATGCTGAAAGTCCATATTTCAGGTCTCTGTACACAATCACGGTTGCGCAAAATGCAAGGACAAATCAATATGCAAGTGTTGCGCTTGTGAGGCGAAACCACAAGAGAAGTTAGTGTTACAGCAGAAGTGTTATCAAAAAGGTCTGTCCATCAAACTCATGTCCGTTCAAGCAGACAGGGAAACGTTAGTATGATCCCCATACAATTCTGAATTCTTAATGAGCAAATAACAAAAAAATGCTCCTATTAAGCTAAATTAACAAATACAAAGAAATTAAACACATCAATAAATAATATCAATAAAAAATAAACTTTTTTTAAAGTCTGAGATGTGCATTATGTACACACACACACACACACACACACACACACACACACACACACACAA
>CAIGQV010019070.1:19707460-19722068 GCA_903798115.1 Danio jaintianensis | reverse complement strand
GTTTAGTTCATTCATTGTCCAGTATTGAGTTGTCTACGTTCGGTGTCTCCGTCTTCCCGTGTCTCCATTTACCAGTGAGTGTTTGTTAATAAATCTACGTGTTTTTGATAATCCCGTGTTTCGTGCCTTTGTGTGCAGAGCACAGCGTGACAATAACATTTCATAGGTAAGATTTCGTTTTTTATGTTTTTTTGTATGTTACAAACTTTTGTGCTCAACAAGTAACGTTATTGATGATAATACAGTCTCTTACTGCACTGACCATAAGGCAAAGTAGCATCAACCTGCACTGAATTCTAGGCTTATGCTAGTTTTGTTGAATAAAATCAGCAAACAATGAAAAAGAAATATGACAACGAGACGCTGCGGTGCTAGAAACTTGTGTTATTGTCGGCCAAGTGAACGAGTCGTTCATAATGGGGATTCATTCACAAACGAATCGCTCCCTCCGTTAGAATGAGAAGTGAAAGCAGGAGAGGGGGTGTGTTTCAGGACACGGAGTAGATCAAATTTAACAGGGAGGGAGGATAATACATTTCCATGCACACAAACACACTCTTTATCGGCAATGCCCATGCGGTCACTTATCCATCGACGTAGGAAAGTGATGTAAATTATAATTTTATTAATTTAAAAAAATATTTGCGTACTGACCACCGGGGAAAACTCCCGATCATAGATATATGTATATGTGTATATCTCTTGCTCTGGATGGACACATTCCTTCCAATAGACAACAACAGGGTAGGCGACATCTAATGTAAATATCTATGGTTTTTCTTCAGTTAAAAAGATGTTAAGCTGAAACCCTGATTCTTGGTGATTTATAAAATGCAAGTCAATAGTTTCCAGCACTTTGAAAGTAAAAAAAAAAAAAAAACATTTACAGGCAACCTCCATGTTTTTTAAAAACATTTTTTTACTTTCAAAGACTTGGTTGTCAGTGGCTTGCATTTTATGAATCACGAAACCAAGGACCTCAGCTTCAGAAAAAACTGGATGCCCTGAAGTTAAGTAAATTATCATGAATTAGTCATTTTGAGTCAACTACTGTATCACTTTAACTTGTGGAATCTGTTTAAGCCCAACATAATTTGGTGACATCAAAGTTTCCAAGTTGGAAGTCTGGCATCGAGTGACATTTTCTGCTCTGCTGTTCCTTACAAAAATTTTAGCTTCCTGAGTTGGAACGTGTGCAGAATTACTGGCCACACAAGCATCATGCAGAATAAGTTGAATTTGACAACCATTACTGCACTAATAGAACATTACATGAAAACAGAGCACTCAGCTGCTCAGAAACCAGGATATTTTGAGACCCTAAAAGCTCTCATCACTCCAGTTTCTCAGACTATGTTTCATTTTTTTTACTAATACTGTGGTTAAAACACATTGTGGAGCTAATTTCACGGAAACCTGTCAGTCTTTATGAGAGGGATTTATTTATTTATTTTTAAGAGCACACCAGTCTCAAATTTAGAATTTTTTGAAGGAATATAGAAAAATACATAAAAAAAAATTCATTTTATAACAGATTTTTATTTAATGTATCATATGATATAATGTTATGCATTATGCATGGACAACACTTGGATCAAATTTAATAATTTAATAATAATGTTTTCCCCCTTACAAATCATAAATTATGATCAGATCTCTTTGAGTTCTTCAAAGGCAAATGCCCACCGGTGAGGGTTAACTTCTTCTATTGAAAGCAGAACTGCAGGCATGTAAACGATTCGTGAACAGAATTCCAAAAAGCTCAGATCAATAGATCCAACAACTTTGAATTTACATGCTTGATTATTGTTCCATATGTTCACTCGAGTAGGAACCTCCAAACAGTTCCCGGTTTTGTAAAAAAATTATCTCACCATCATTTTTAGACAGATTTGACAATTAAACAAAAGTCACAATCCCTCTGGGGGACTGTTTTTTCTTAGTCTGTAGCTCCGGCTATTCAAATATCATCTGTGAGAGATGACAAAAATATTACAGGCTAAATAATGACTAACAAGCAGGTGGGTCAGACATGGCACCTTTAACAATATGTCCCCGGAGAGTGGAATAGATGGTGCTGAGAAAGCACACCAAAGTGTGGGAACAGATGGGTCCTGAGAGAATGGCAGGAAATCACAGCCTGTGTGGTGCAACATAGTCGTCGTATGGGCCTGTTCAAATCTGCAGTGGGATAGGCTCCGGGACAGAAAAAAGGGACACCCCCAAGTGTGAACTCTTCCTATATGGTCTCTGTGCAATTTGCTTACATAAACACCTGCAGGATTAGAGCAAAGAAATTTGTGTATTGCATGCTGTGATTTACCACCGAAATTAACTCACGAATACAAATTAAGGGATGAGTCTTAAAAATGTCATTATTAATTAAAAAAAAATCATTAATAATTCTTATTTATTAAAATTATGTATGTGGTGATCAACAGCAAAGCATCAGACATGGTCAATATCTGTATACTATTTCCCCATTGTTAATCCCACGGAATTAAAGTCAATGAGAACCAAAACTGTTTGGTTGCCATTGTTCTTCAAAACACCTTTTTTATGTTCCACAGATAAAAAAAGAGATTTGGAATAACATGAGTGGGAGTAAAAAATATGATTGAAATTTCCTTTTTGAGTGTACTAGCTTTAGAATAGCTTTTTGTTTAATTACATAATGCATTATGGAATTGTTTAATACATAACTTATTCATAAGGCACACTTAAAGAGTTTTTAAAGTCATAATTTGGTTGAAATCTACACAATTTCCAGCAGATGTGTTGCGGTCCACCTCAATACAAAGCCATTGTGACACCAGGCCCCTTATGAAAGAAGAATGGCATTGTGATTATAACTGTGACAAATAGCGGTGATCAGGAGCAACACTTTTCCACAATTTCATGACATAGATTTCTTGTGCCCAATAGCTTTGATTGATGCACTTAGTGTAAACAAAAAACACTGCTATTATAGGGAGCATGCAACTGAAATTCATAACTGCGATTGTTTGTCTGTCATAAAGCCTTTTGGATGGTCCTTGGACAATGAAAGCATATATGAAGCACTTCAACACTTCTGCTGTCAGTCTGAATGTCTGGCTTTGAAAATTAATGTTGGACCCCATTGGGGGCTTTCGTACTAGAGGGATTTTCATATTTTTTAGTAACTGGTGACAATTTTAGTATGGGCACCTTTTACACAACAACATTTTCAGACAAAATGGAAAACTTATTATGTATTTTGCCTGTTAATTTACACAACAACAGTGTTTTTGTGACTGAAAATGCATAAAAGTTTTTGAAACTGGTGTTGGCGTTGTTGTATTATTGTAAACGAGAATCTTTTAAAATGATGACATCATGCATGTGCATAGTATGTGTTTAGGGAATGTAGAGTAAAAGAAAATGCAAAAAAACATGTACAACAATGGCAGAGTACGTAGTGTTGTTGCTGCTCAAGTGTTTGCTAATGCTTCATCAGCAGAGTGGATTTACTTTACATTATAGCCAAGAGTGGAGACCAAACTTACACATCAGATCTGAGCCGCCAACTGCACCTCGTCACTTCCTTACAGGTACTGTTTACTAACAAGCTGACAGCGCCAAATACTGGCCTGGCATGCTTTATGTAATACATCGTTTTTGGTTGTTTTCACAGATGTGTAAAATTGGATAATTCTAAAACATTGCGTAAACGTGAATCTTTTTTAAAACACATGGCCTGGCTGAATGAGCTCCTTCAGGTCTAACCAAGATAGCAACAATAGAAAAAAAGGGGAAAAGTAGGAAACACCTGCATATTTTAAAATCCTACATGGCATACACACATAGAGGGACAATGTTAGCAAAAAGCAGATGTTACAGCCAATAGTAGGAACTATGAAAAATGTATCTGATGCAAAAGCCACTATGTGATTTGATTGTCCTTTTTATATATAATTAAATTTTTATTAAAATGTCTACATTTCATCTCTGTTACCACAACAAAAGAAACATGGCTCTAATCATTTTTTGAATGCAATGCTTGATGGTGCTGTCAGGTGGCTTCCATCACTTCAGAGTTGAAGGTGCAAATGCAATCAAGGAGATTTTAGTTCTTGGGGACTGGCTAGTTCCTATAATTAGTTCATATAACCACTTCTTATTAAAGCCATTATTTACTATTATTTACTGTATGGGTAAATCATTCAAAACATTCCAAAAAATGTGTTCCACAGAAGCAGTCACGTTGAATAAGTAGGCTAAATGATAACAGAGCTCTCCTTTTTGGGTGAACTATCCTTTTAAGTTGCATTTCCATAACCTCAAAAATAATCCTTGAAGGGTTTTTTTTAAACCCCTACTTAAATTTTCCAACTCTACAAAATATATACTGTGCTAACTGCTGTCAGAGAATTGAAAACACAGATAGAGGCTTAAGACGAAGAATCATATATATTACCGCACAGTTTTTCTGTCAGCTCTGGTCTTTCCAGCCATGGTTGGAATCCAGTCTCGTGTGGATCCTCAGTCATACCAGTAAACACGTTTAAAAATACAAGCACACAACCATTAATTCAAACCATTCAGTCACCCATTGAGGTATTAGAAGAAAGTTTGATGCAATAACGAAACCGGTTGGCTTTTATTTACCAAGAAACATCGAAAGAAAAGGATCAAGTTTCCACAGACAGTTAGCTGAGTTTAGCGTCAATACTTTATTGGAAACACATGTTTCAAGGAACCACAAGATTCAAAGCATTTAAAAGGACATTGTGTAAAAAGTGAGAACTCAAAAGGCTTTGATTATTTGCAGCATTGGATGAATGTGTATGCGTGAGCTCTCTGTCCCAGTCCTCCTCTCCTGCAATCAAATTCTTAATCAGTCACACAGTGTCTGGCTTGATTAGGTAAAAGCCTTCAAGCTTTGCCAAAAACAGAAGATTGGGGGACAAAGGGGAGGGTGAAGTGCTTGGCCCAGATAACTTGCCTGTTCATACTCAAGGGTACACAGAAGGATGAAAAGCCCACAATGCTCAGTTTTACACTATCAATTATTTAATTAAACCATCTCATTTTGTTAGAAAGCACCGCTAACAGCTGTAGAAATTTGTACTAATACAAAGCTAAATGCTCATGGACACCTGAACGCCATTGATAATTGTGTTTGAAAGTTTAACTGCAAATCCATGAGCAATAAAGGAGAGTAACTCCAAATGCAGTTCGAACTGCTGCCGCTGTTCTGTGAAGACATTCCAGTAGATGCTGGGATTTGCTCCCATTCAGACACAAAAATATCAGTGAGGTCAGACTGTGATGTTGGGGGACGGGGTCTGGCTCGCAGACGGCATTTCAATTCATCCCAGAAGTGTCTAATGGGGTTCAGCTTGGGCACGTTCTTCAACAGCACATTCAGCAAACCAAGACTCTTCAACCAGTTCAGTACCGATATTTTGTGATTTATAGTTAGAAAAAATGTTTATTCTAACAATACACTATGTAACTTCACTTAAAACTGCATGCATCTTGTGGAAGAGCATTGTTTTACTTGGTGCTGCGGCTTGTTTTTCAGCACTCCACTGAAATCTAATAAAGATGTCGCCTGAGCAGGTGTCATGTGCTGTTGTTTTGAGTAATGGAAACATTGATGTTTTAAATGAATTAAATTTCAAAAGCTTACAAAAAAACACAGCCTTGAAGTGAACATTATATCAAAATGTACTCTTCTTATTTTATATGTATATGCTTGTTATAAACAAATGGAATGTCTTTCGGCAGGGATATCAGTGTGTCTCACTTTTGTCTATTCGTCAGTCTTCCTCAAATTAGTTAGGAAACCAGTTAGCAACACCAGTCTTTCAACGATTCAATCTGTTTCTAAAGGACACAATCATGCACTGCCCTACTTTTTTCATTTCAGGACCATTTCAATCAGATACACGTCACAATATCAGAAAAAAAAGACAATCTTAACTTTGGTTTCATGCCAACTTTAAGTGGTAAAGAGTCTTTATTTGATTTATTGGCAACCCATAATATTTATAAAGTAGGTTACATAATCCATCTTTGAAAATAAAATCCAGCATATCACTAAAATCAAAATGACCATCAACATATTCATGAAAGCTCTCATGCTACTACAGTGCTAGCTATCTACTGAATATATAAATAATCGTATCTGTTGAGTATGAAAATAAAGGGGTAGCTTTTAAATGCCAAATACAAAGTTGGTTCGAGTGTCATTAAAGACACTTTATCTTAGTTTGCTTGTACTGTAGACCTTGCTCTTTTTGGGGTTTCATTTGATTTTACAAATGATGCTTTGCCGTTTTGCATTGGTCAAAATTCCTTGTTCGTTTTTACAATTGACGTTCAGCTTGATACTATTTCCACACTATACGTGCAACCAGAAAATGTATAGCTCCTTTTCTCTGTTTAGGAGCATGACAAGACACACACAGGCAAATTCGACACATGTAATATGTAAACACCGTAGGGTTTTGGGGTAAGAGTAAAAAGAATTGTTTAAAATGGATTCGCAATGTATGCATTGCAAGTACAGTAAGCACAAAGAAGTTAACATTCATTTATTTGATCAGAAATAGAGTAAATCAGTAGTAGATACCTTGATCTTAGCTGTCAGCTTTTGATTTTGAAAATGTACCAGTTTGTCTCCACTTTGCAATGTGTTATGTATTATATAAAAGGTGATTTACACAAACAACCCAGGCCGTTTTTAATGTTAAACTCCTATTTCTTTTAGTTTGGCTGGAATAAAAGCAGTTTTTACATTTTTAATATTAATAATAAGAAAAAAAATCAATTGGAGCAAACCACTGTTGTCCAATTAATCTAACTTGCCTAATTAAACTAATTAACATCGTCAAGCCATTAAATTTCACTTTAGGCTGAATACTAGTATCTTGCAAATTAAGTAGAAAAATATCATGTACTATCAGTGTGGCAAAGACAGACAAATTGTCATTAGAAATTAAACTATTATGTTTAAAAATGTGTTGAAAAAGAAATGTTAAAACAGCTCTTGGGAAATATTTTTAAAGAATTAAAATTTCACAAGAGGGCTACAAAAAGAATAAAAATAATAATAATGCTAAATAATAATAAATCCATATTTTAACAGTAGTCCATATTAATAAATCTACTAGTATATACAATATGTATCGTAACTGTAAGCTTTATTCACACTTTGCCATTTAGTGTAGCACCACACATGTCAATGGAAATAATAATGTGCTGCCTTTCTGCTAGACTCTGGTTCCATAACTGTTTTTAAAGTACTACTCTAGTTTATTAAAAAATGTCTGCATCTAGTGCTCCAACACAATTTATCAGTGGTGTCTAGCTGGCCCAACTGTAAACAAGTCTGCAGTTTGTGTATAGCTCCGTGGCAAATGTTATATGCACAGAATTAGCAGGCTTGTCCCCACAGTTAATTTGAGGTGAATCAAGCTTGGCGGGGAGCCAGGTCCGATTTTTGACTAAGCTGATTTTCATTGCCCACTGTGTTCAGGGTTATGATCCTGAGGCAGATGGTCCATCCAGAAAGATTTAGAGGTAAAAAAACATTAGTTATTTAGTCATACGCAGTTAACGATAAATACAAACAGGCTTATGTTGCACATGCCCTGAGTGAGAGCTCTTTACTGCAGGAGAGGTGTAAAGTTTCTCATTTAAAAGAAAGCGCTTGCATGGATGCTGTGTCGTCAGGGATTACTTGCATGCTATTGCAGCTGGAACCATTTAGTCAGGGTCATTAGGTGGGATTGCACTGTAAAAAAGGTGGTAAAGAGAAATATGGCTGCTTTACATTTTTGCATTCCTGTAGCTCAAATATGATGCAACTCCAGGGTCATGAGTTCGATTCCCAGTTAATGGAGGTCTTAAAGGGGTCAGGACATGAAAAGTTCCCTTCATCTTTTGACAAATAAGAGGTCATAGCGCTATAAAACCATCCTGTAAGTTTTCGAACTCGAAACTTTGTTGTAAGTCTAAAACACACTTTTAATGAAGTCAATCTGACAAAATGACAGATTGTGGAAAATGCTATTTTATAATTATGTGATAGTGTGTCTAAACTTCACAATGCCTGTTTCTTCTGTATGGCTGTGTAGCTCTGAACAGCAGTAAAATAATACAGCAGAATACAGAGAGAGGCAAACACAGGTCTAAACAATAAACAAACAATCTGCATGCTCTGAAGGTAACACAATGCTGTGCAGTGCCAAGCTGTGGAAAAAACACAGTCTTTGCATTGCCTTCCTTTTGATCCCAACATTAGGAAAGAGGGGAAGATATTTCTAATGAAGTTGTGCACCGTGTCAGTAAGAACTTGCTGCTTTACTCACTTTTTTTATTTGATCACAGATTTGTTTACAAACCAGGTCTTATTTGCTTTGATTTTCAGAAAAATGAGTAAAAAATCTGTCAGTTATGTTGCACCACACAAGTGTAATAAACTGTTTTTTATTACATGGTCACTGTCTGCTTTCAAAGATGGATATATAAAGAGTTCAGACGCAAAAGCCCCAAAGCGCCAACTGAAGTAAGCATTTTCTTTTAAAACATGTATTTTCCTCTGCTATGTGGAGGTTCAGTAATTTCGTTTTTATGGTGATGAACAGGAATTTTTCATTACTTTTTTTAAAGTGAAATAACTGAACATAAACATAGGAAGCTGAGAAAAATGTTCATTTAGAAGAAAATTTCAGATGCCACTTCATATTCTGAGTATTTGTATTTTTACTTCTGAATCTGCAATCTGCCACAACTATTGAAACAATGTGTTTCGATGAAGAGGGTCAAAAAAGAATAATAATTTGATAAATTCATGTAAAAATTATGATAACAAAATGAACCAAAAAAGAGGCAGTTCATGGCCATAAAAGTACACTACCAAAAGGAAGGATCTTTTTATAAGGAAATAATCAAAAGTGACAGAAAAGACATCTGCAATGTTGATCCATTCATTAAACAACTTTAAAAAATGTATCAGAGCTTCAACAAAAACATTAAGCAGCACAACAGGTTCAGCATTGATAATGACAATTGTTTTGGTTGTGAAGTTTTACCCTAAAAATGAATTTTAATATTAAAAGGCATAAATTTTCCATAGTCCAACTGACAGCTACTGTAGAATTTACAAACTGTCCAATTGCAAAGTAAAGATAATAAAAGCAATAACTTAACAATAGAGCAGAACACAAGTGTCAATCATGTTGACAAGCCCAAACAGGTTGAGTAAAACCACAAGCTTCTAACACACAACAAATAACTAACAGTGACGACAAAAACAGCAGCCGCAACAACAGCGTAAATCAGCAAACAACAAAGCATGTGACACTAAGCAGTAAATCCATTCATGCAAGAGCTCGCAAATCTGCATTGTTTCTTCAGATAAGCTGGCTGAGACAACATTTGGGGAAACATTGTGTAATTGGTCCTTTTACAGTGTGTAAAAAGTCTTATAACCGAGCAGATTGTCCCTCCCAATTTATCGCTCCACGGCACCCAGTTTTCTGATTCCTTTAAGGGTTTCCGTCTGTAACTGGGGCAGCAGCAGAGACTGAGCTCTCCATGCGGGGGGCTAGTGGGACAGCGCATGCCGGACACGACTGCAGGAAACGCCTGTATCCGGCTCATACAGCCAGCTATGTGTGCAGAGGAGAAGAAAATCGGTCCTTCATTTGTTTAACATTCAGTCAGGCAGAAAAGTGAACAAATAGCCGCAGCGAGGTCACTGCCGCTAAGCACACACAGCGTCTGCTGATACTTTAATGTTTAGCAGGAGTTAATTGAGCTGAAATAAGACGTCCGACAACATTGTGACCACGAAAAACCCCGTTCCAGGTGGTAGCTACTTAGTTCCTTTTCACATTGGGTCTTGGGCAGCACATATAATGAGATCACAGCATGAAGGGAAGGAAGATGTCAAAAAATGTTGCATTATTCAGCTGGTGTGGTAACTTTAGCTCACTGCATGAGCACATATCTTAAGCAGAGTGCAGTGGACAGATGAGAGGGTCAGCAGACCTCTACATCATGCATTCCACTGGGTCTTACTGGAACCGAGAGGGCGTCCTTACAAGAGCCATCCAGATACAGGACCTCTGACCTCCTTACTCATCTGCTTGGTTTGGAGCATTTCAAAGGCTTTACAGAAGGTTTACAAGAGAAAGGTTTCGTGTTTCCAAAGCTTTGCATCATACCACAATTTCCTGACTGTTCTCTGAAACACTTATTTGCAAATAAGCTCAGTTTCTGAGTCAGCGGCTAATTATTTTCAGTTCAAATGTGTGCTGTGTGTTCATCTGTTGCTAGCTATGACCAAGCAAACACTAAATGTTTCCATATGGTTCCCGTTTGTTTTTTTTGTTTTTGTTTTTTTTGGAAAACACTTGGCTCTTTTTGAAAACCAAAAACTAATCTTCTGACAAAGTTCAGTCAACCACTGAAAAATAATCTTGTTTCGGGTTTGAAATAAGATGAATTTATTTACCCCACTGGCAGATTATTTTGCTTGTTTTAAGGAAAAACTCAATTATTATTACTTATTGATTTTGAAAACAAAACTATATATATTTTTTGAAATAGTCAAGATTCCAGAAAATGCTTCTTGATTTTTGATATCTGTACTAATAAGACAAAAGCTCTAATTAAGAAAAGCATTTTTGCAGTGCAAATACTGTTAGTCTAGTTGTGCTTCATGCAAATTTGTAAAGAAAATGTTGAAACTGAAAGCTGACTTATGTCAATATACAGTACCACATTTGCCTAACCATCCACTTTATGTATTATAATATATCAAAGATAACAGAGCTATTTGCGGAAGTTTGCTATGTTAATGAACTAACGTTAGCTTGCAATATAGTCAAATTATTTATACTCAATTTATCCAGTTTTTTTTGATGTTTTTTTCTTATTTTCTTTTTATCCATCCAAGAAATATGTCTTTTTTGTGATTATTGAATGTTCTGTTGCAGTGACACTGCTTTTTCAGTCAACTTCAGTTACATCATACTCATTTTGCAAAGGCCCGTTAACATAATATTGCATTTTATTCATCAAATAATACATCATTTTTATAATCAGTGATTATCCATTGACATGCTACATAAAAAAAACAAAAAGTCAAAGTTTTTTCATGTATTCTTGGCGGGTTCCTGGTGGCCATGGAGGCCTAAGAAGCCTCTAAGTTCGCTTATGCCTTGGGCCGGATGTCATATTGCCTTCCATAAAAAAAAGTGCTTCAATGCTCTCAAACCATCCATGTATATGCTGCTTACTTAAGAAATATAATCAAAATTGTTTTTGTTTATAGGTTTTTGTCCCTGGTGGCCTTCCATACCAAAACACACATTTACAAATCCTACAGTGTATTCCACTCCCTAACTATAAAGTACTAAAAGGCCATGTTAACCAGTCAAATCCCCACCTCCTCACAAAAAAACATTGATAATATTCAAAACTTGATTTTGTTTTCTTGAAAATACTACAGGCAGGGAATTTAACCAACATATTTTCATTAAAGAAGCAGCACAAGGCTGCGAGGGATGCCAGTGCAGAAATAATAACTGACAGAGAAACCAACAGCGGATATTCTCTGCAGCTCGCAGTTCATAAAAAGATTTGGTGACCTCAGCTCTAGCAGAATAGACTCTCTGCATAGTCAAATGAAGCCTTGCTTGTTACAGAGCAAATAAATGCCAAGTCAGATTCATTAAAGAGAGCAGAGCTACTGTAATACACAGTTAATATCGCAGCTGGCAGGAGAGCGACTGTCAGAGCCTCTGAGATATTCTTCATCTCCTTTCCTCTCGCTGCGCAGCACACAAAGAATACGCCTCAAACAACAACCTTTTCATACACCCACTTTCCAGAGCTTTTACTGTAGTGATGAAATTTGATGCAGTGCCATTTGATGCTGTTTTATTGTCCGAAAAACTCATAAGTATCCCACTTGTGAATTAGCCTATTACCTTCCTTTATACCAGCTGGGTCATAGTCAGGACAAGGTCTGCTAATCTGACATTAAAAGGGGGCTCAGTTCAGTACAAGCTAAGCTTTTGTGGCATAATGTTGATTATCACAGAGAGGGAATGGTTTCATTAATAGGCTAATGTGAAAAATGTGTTAGCAGAATTTTAATGTGGGAAAAATACATTTTTACAATTTTGTGACTATCGCAACACCATAAATACTACAAAAAATGAATACAAAATAAATTAAAATACAATGTAAATAAATAAATCTTGGTATTTGTATTTTGTTTTTCCAGTACATTTATCTTGACATGGTTAAATCAAGATACATTTACTGTATGTATGAAGCAAATGTAAATAAAATTCTAATTGTTTTTCTTTAAAATGCGTCCAAATTAAGTGCGATAATGATAAAAAGAGAAAAATAAACCCCACTTACCCATTGGCCACTATTTTTTTATCGAAATAAACCCTGCAAACAATAAATTTCCTATTTGTTTCCCAGTACAAACATTTCTAAAAACATTGTTAACTCACAGTTTTATCAAAATAGCAAAATGGTGTAAAACACAATTGAAAATAAGTGAGATTATGATTAAAACAAGAATTTCTTTTTGTGGGACAAGATCTTTTTCAAAACAGTTCTACAGTTATTATCACACGATTACACTTCCCATTCCAATTCTATCAATGCAGATGCTGACACATAAAAACAGCAGTGAGCAGCATGAACAGTCAACACATAGATTTACATAAAGTACATAAAATGGATTGCAAATGTTTACTTATCTGAAATCAAATGCTCCAAAAGCACTATGCATTTGACTAACGAAACGCAACAGATTGGTTCTTTAATAAGACCTGACACTTAATTGTCTTTCTTCCTCAATTTTCGACCAGCCAAAGGATTCATTGCTTCATCCGATGCCTATGTGGCGAAATATGAGCCCAATCAAGGGTGGAGACGGTTCTAGAGTCTTCATAAATGTGCACTGTCAGGTTTTCTGCCAGTCAGTATTGAGGACAATAGCACTCTCTGGTCTGGGTTGTGCTATAGTATCTGCCGGCTCAGTGTCTGCTGTGTGTCCACAACCCACAATCCCCTGCTGTGGCGCTGCAGTCCCAAGCTCAGCTACCCAGGGGAAGGGGATTTGTCACTTTGTGCCGAAGCCCATCAATGCTCTTCTCCAGTGGGCTCTGGTTACACTGTCTCAACACCATCTGCCCTCAGTGGCACTAAGCCAGCGGGGTCTCCGGCTGCTCTGCTGAGAGCACTCAAGTCAGAATGGAGCTCACTTGCTTAAAGCATGCTAGCTAACCATTAAGAGCATTTATTAATAAAAGTTATACTATGAGACTGCTGAATGCTTGATTCTGATTGGTTGTTGAATGTTATAATGTAAGCAGCTGTTTTTGGAAACAAACGTCTAAAGTTGTTCTAGACAAATCCTGACTGCATTGTAGTTTCATATCACGACACCAAATGATTTGAGTGATTTTAAAGTTCCTTACAGCATAAAATAATCAAAAGATAAAGACACATAATAACACATAAAGATTCTTCAAAATAAAGGCTCCAAAAAGGATGTTTTCACAGTGATGAAAAAAACATTTTGGTTCCACAAGTATAAGAATAAGAATAACCTTTTTTTCTTAGTGTAAAGAGCATTTCTTTGATTTAAAGAACTTCCTTTAATAATGTAGATTAATCAATAGATTAATCAATAGATATTCTTTTATGGTATCAGTAGATTTAACATTAACGTTCATAGAACCTTTTCATTACACAGAAACATTGGCTATGTATTAAGGTGTCCTTAATGCATTATTATATGCGACTAACACTAAACTTAACCCACATTTTAAAGTTCGCATGAACCGGAAGCTGTTCCTAGAGAAATGAAATATTAAATGAGACAGTTAAAATTAAACAGTGGGCATGGCTTGTTTTTTTTGATTGGATGTAGTAAAGTAGGCATTTCATTCAGAAAAATTGGGGAAAGGGTTTTAGGAGAGTTATTACAACCTAACAGACACCGCCTGCTCACCATTTCTGTCCAAAACTGACAGTTGGAGGGGTGTGGGTAAGTATGTTATACCCGCCCAATACCAGACGTAATCTGAGAATTGAACTGAAAACAAACAGGAAGTGCATTTTCAGATTTCAATTTTATATTACAAGGGCAAAGTATTTTTTTTCTTAATGACATGCACAGATTAATTGTTCAACACAAAATTAGCAATGTGAGCTAATAAAATCAATATGGTTAGTTTTGATTTCATGTGTACTTTAAGTCTTACCATACATGCACTTAATTACTACTACTCAGTAGTTAAATTAATAGTTACCCTGTAACTAGGACACCATTAAATAAAGTATAACAAAAGGTTCCTTAGATTATCAAAAGATTCTTCACACTAAGATTAAATGGTTCCAATTTGGTTCTTTGGAGAACAAAAAATGGTTATTCTATGGCACCACTGCAAGAACCCCTTTTTACAACCTGTATTTTTAATTCCTGAAATTTATTAAAAGGGTTCTGCTTTTGTTGAAAAATGCACAAAAGCACGCACATCACTTTAAACATGTGCAATACTTTTTCATACGCACTTGTACACAGCACCTTATAACA
>CAIGQV010019070.1:19695465-19707450 GCA_903798115.1 Danio jaintianensis | reverse complement strand
GTACAGCACCTTATAACAGTATACAATGCAATACTCCTCCATACGCACTTGTACACAGCACCTTATAACAATATACAATGCAATACTTTCTCCATACGCATTTATACACAGCACCTTATAACAGTATACAATGCAATACTCCTCCATACGCATTTGTACACAGCACCTTATAACTTGCATATTTATAACAAATCTGTACAAACAATTCATCATCCAGAGCTCTTCTGTCTAACTGCATCTCTGTTTAATGTGTGTCTTATTTTTCTCATATTTACTTTGTGTTGTCACTTGTCACTTTATGTACACTGGAAGCTTCTGTAGCCAAAACAAATTCCTTGTGTGTGTAAGCACACTTGGCAATAAAACCGATTCTGATTCTGATTCTGGGCGATGCGGTGGCGCAGTGGGTAGCACGTTCGCCTCACAGCAAGAAGGTCGCTGGTTCGAGCCTCGGCTGGGTCAGTTGGCATTTCTGTGTGGAGTTTGCATGTTCTCCCCGTGTTCGCGTGGGTTACCTCCGGGTGCTCCGGTTTCCCCCACAAGTCCAAAGACATGTGGTATAGGTGAATTGGGTAAGCTAAAATTGTCCGTAGTGTATGTGTGTGAATGAGTGTGTATGAATGTTTCCCAGTGATGGGTTGCAGCTGGAAGGGCATCCGCTGCGTAAAACATATGCTGGATAAGTTGGCGGTTCATCCCGCTGTGGCGACCCCAGATTAATAAAGGGACTAAGCCGAAAAGAAAATGAATGAATGAATAATTCTGATTCTGAAATGGGTGCTCAGCCAAACAGCAAAAAGTGCAAAAATATATGCAAAAAGGCTGCAACACCAAAGCTCCAAAAATGCCAATTTATTAAAAAGGCTGATACAAGGCGTGTAACGTTTCAAGCACACCGGCTCTTCATCAGACAGTGTTCATCACAGTATGTTGCTCTTTTTTTCTGCTTGAGTTACAATGTGAAGAACCCTAATTTGCTGACTATGAGCTCTTTAACAGTTTAAAAATGGCTCAAAATTTTTAATTTTTTATTTGATGACTTTGAAAAACCATGTTTGATTTCTCAAATAACTTTTCTGGTAAAAGTTCTTCAAAAACGAATTTTGTCAATAATCTAAAGATCATCTGAGCATTACATGTTTCCTCTAGGCTAGACTAATCAAAATATTTATTTTTTTCTCACTGTTTTCTAAATGCTGCACTAATCTATATATTAGATTAGAAGAGTTTATTTGCAAAAACAGATGACTATGTTTTTGTAATTTTTAGATATCTTTTAGATTTTAGATAATATTAGATATAGTATTTGTTAAAAAAATAACAAAATAACTGGAGATTTTAAGTAGTTTTCAGAAATCATGTTTTTACACTGAATATTAAACAGTTTTGGAAATTAACTCTTCATAGTTAGTAGTCAGTTTTTACACCCTAGATAGGAAATGAATCTTCAAACTTATACAAATTCAGAAAATTATTTTTCAATTCTAAACAGAAATCTTCGGCCGAGTTTCTCTAGCACAGCAGCTGAATTAGTTCATTTGAATTGGACTTGGCCCAAAAACTAAAGCGCAGGGGATCTGCCATCCTCACCATACCCAAGAGAAAGCAACTGCAGGCCTGCAATCTGAGCCCACTGAAAGACATGTTCTCCATCTCTCTGCTTCATGCCATCTAAGGGTTCTTTGATGAAAGTAAGTTGGCATGGATTTAGTGAGTTTGACTGCCAGCCTGCACCGCTTCTGTCCATACACGTCTCAGTGATGCATGAACACTCATCTGTGTTTGCCTGAGTCTGCATTTTCTGAACACACACACACACACACACACTGAGGATGTAAAAACAATGTCAGTGTATGCATGCTTTTCCTATTTTAAACAGTCTAAGTGCTTACGAGTATGCCCTTCATAAAGATCTATGATGTCTGTTATGATTCCACATAAAAGAATGATTGTTATTTTAATGTCACTTGTGTAAATTATTTAAATGAATAAATAAATTAAAAATTTAAAGTGCACTTATTTAATTACAAAAACTTCTAGAACGTCTTGAAAAAAAAAAAGCCTGCATTTGTTAATTTAATTTAATAAATACATTTTAAATGAAAATAGATAGATGGTCTATAATTTAATTAGATTTTATTTACTGTTTTTTAAATGCACATTTTATGACACACTGATCAACTTCTATTAAACTATTTTTTACCATGTGGAGTAAATAGTCTGGATAGAAAAAAATAAAACATAAGCAAGATTATCAGATTTAATTTCATTTATGTTTAATCAAATAAATAAATGTTAATAAATACAATGAATAAGTGTTAACATAAATAAAACATGTAATCAATTAATTCATTAATTAACTGTACTACTTTTTAATTCATCAAAGTGCACATTTTTGTTTATAATATGCTGGGCAATTGATCTTTTTTTGATAATATAATATAATATAATATAGGGCACAGTGGCGCAGTGGGTACGGCTGTCGCCTAATAATAAGAAGGTCACTGGTTCAAGTCTAGGCTGGGTCAGTTGGCATTTCTGTGTGGAGTTTGCATGCTCTCCCCGTGCTCACGTGGGTTTCCTCCAGGTGCTCCGGTTTCCCCCACAGTCTAAAGATATGCGCTATAGGTGAATTGGGTAAGCTATATTGTCCGTAGTGTGTAAGTGTGTGATTGGGAGTGTATGGGTGTTTCCCAGTGATGGGTTGCAGCTGGAAGGGCATCTGCTGCGTAAAACATATGCTGGACAAGTTGGTGGTTCATTCCGCTGTGGCGACCCCAAATTAATAAAGGGACTAAGCCGAAAAGAAAATGAATGAATGAATAATATAATATAATATAATATAATATAATATAATATAATATAATATAATATAATATAATATAATATAATACAATACATTTTTGTTAAATGAAAAAAAAGGAAAAATACAAGTTGTTTCATGATTCTTCAAGAAATAAAACAAACATTCAAAAGACGATGAATTTTCTGTTTCATTTCATTTACATTAATGTAATAAATACATTTTAAATAATACTTGCTAAAACAGATATAACTGGCAAATTCTGTGAGACATGAGAAAAACAGATCATAATCTTCATAATATAAAAGAAGCAGCACAACAATATAAATGAATTGTTTTTAAAACAATAAGTCAATAAATAAATAAATGAAATGAAATCTTATTGTTTACTCCGTGCTGACCAAAATGGTAGTGGACAAAAATTAAAAATACATAAGAATTAATCATACAAGAAATTATTGACAATGGGAACTCTTACAGCTAATAGTATCCTATTAGTACAAAGCATACTACAACTGACTGATAGTTTCTATATTTTATTATCACCTTCAACATAAAAAAAAAAAAAAAACATTATTAGGCCGAATACACATACAATGATAAAAGTAGACACAAAGAAGGTCGTTTAAGATGACAGGTTGACCTCACAAGGAGCATGAAGGATTGATGTGCCTCATTATTTTTACTGAAGTGACAGAGACTCACAGGTCAAAACTTCCACAGGAACCCACAACTAACACTACCGACACTCTGAAAAATACAGTCTCCTGCACTTTGCAGTAGTTCCTTTATGGACTCAGCAGGACAGAGTGGGGAAGGTTGCAACGCTTTTTCTATTTCCTTCAGTTTCTGAGTGACAGTTTTTTGTGGAAATGCTAAATTTTAATGTATTAAACCCACATCGATTCCATTCATACTGTATAGAATGTACTTTTCTAACGGCCGAGTAGTACGTTTAAATCCAAATGCAGTACCTACTGAGTAGTAGGCGGTTTCGGATGCAGCCTGAGGGTTAGTAAGGTGCTTCAATAGTGTGTGTAATGTGTAAATAATTTGCAGCTGTGTGTCAGTGTCCAGATTGATATCAGCAGCAGCAGGTAATCAGTCTTAACTGGCGCAAAGCATGATGGTATGTGTAGTCCAGGTGAATGGCTCGAGGAGTGTACATACAGATGGAGTGCCCTCTAGTGAGTCTGGTGGGTACTCCAGCTAATATTCATGACACTCACCCACATTGCTATAACCTGTATATATGATAATATATGCAGAATTTAAACTTGAACAAAGTCAAACATTGCAACTGACCTCCAGCAGGGGGATGGTTGCAACAGCCCATAGTTTCAACATTAATGAAAATGTAATAACAAAAAACATTCTAAAACATCAGAATTTCTATTATTCTTAATTATAATCATACTAAATGTAAATTGGTTAAATTGTTCATTTATTAATTGTAAAGAACAAGTAACAACCACATTTTGGTCAATTATTAGGCCTACAAAAGATGTGAACAAAAATATTTGTATTAAAACCACCTGTAGAAAACAAACTCTTTCATCTCTCTGACACTTTAACCGACACTTGCTCCAGTTTTGCACATTTCCACCAGACACTTTCTTACAATCACTGGATATCTAAAAAAAACAAAACAAATATGTGTATTTATGAAGTGTGCTTCACACAGGTGAGTGGGCTTGAGAAACCACCTGTAGAAACACTCTTCTCTCTATAAAAACATGCATTCCCTCCTTACTCTAGCACTTAATTCTTGTGTGTACTGCCTCTTCTTGCTGAATCGCTGAATGCCTCCGCACTTGTAGGTCGCTTTAGCCAAAAGTGCCTGCCAAATGACTAAATGTAACATAAAAATCTAGACTTTACTACACCTTTACTAAACTAATTATTTAAAAGAAATATTATTTGAAATGAAATTACAAAGAAACTTTAATGACACTGCAACTGCACTGTTAACATGACAAGCGGTTACGTTAATGCTGTGATAGGGGTCATGGTTAAACTTGCTAGCTAGATACAATAGATCAGGGGTTTTCAAACTCTGTCCTGGAGGTCCGGTGTCCTGCAGATTTTAGCTCCAACTTGCCTTAACACAACTGCAAGGATGTTTCTAGAAAGCCTAGTATGAGCTTGATTAGCTAGCCCAGATGTGTCTTATTGGGGTTGGAGCTAAAATCTGCAGGACACCGGACTTCCAGGACCGAGATTGAGAACCCCTGCAATAGATTTAATACTTGCTATACCTATTTGAAGCTAAAACAAAAAATAATTTATTTAAATTATATGAATGAATAATGCTTCACAAAAATATAATATGTTGCATTCATCCCCACCCTCCTCTACTACTGACAATCGATGGAAAGTAGCCTAATGCAGGCTAGTTTTCACATTATAATTTTACTTATTTGAACAGCTGCTCTGTTTAAATGCTTATTTCATTCTGAGTATCTCACAATTTACTCATTAATATCATCCCTCAAGGTGAATTTCTGTTTAAACAGAAGTGGAAATGGCCTCGACGTAATGGAAACGGCATTGTTTTACAGCCTATAGGGATGGTAATTAAGCGCTTGGATAAACAGAGAGTACAAATGGCACCTTCTCACATATATCATTACGTAAACGTACACCCCCAGTTGGAAACCAGAGATCAATAATGTCTGGAAATATCAACATGTGAGTGTTAGCATAAACTGCATGTTTACTTATCTGAAATCCATATTTCCAGCTTAACGTTGACGTTAAGTTTGTGATGGCACCAGAAAAAGGAAACGCTCACTGAAAACACACAACAACAGAAAGCCAAAGCGGAAAACAGTGCGGCAGCAATATATCTAAATATTTGAACTTGTGTGCCAGATCAAACTCAAGCCAGATGTCAGCTGGAAATCACCAAATGTACGAGGTTTTTCCCTGAGATGATCAGATCTGCTTACAATTTAGCGCAGCCATTTTGGGATCGCTCAGAAATGTATTCATTGCATTCAAATAAGGTTGACCTTAAAATAGATCATTCTTTTCTCTCTTTTTTTTTTGTATTTTAACAATCTTCGATCAGAACTAGGTTTGTGTTTCCTGTATGAACATCCATCTTACAGTGATAGTTTAATTAGCAATTGCTATTAATTCCATACCGAGTCTGATATACGTATAGCAATATATGGACATGAAATGCTGATATATTTTAACATGTATGTACATATTTGTAATTCCAATGGTGAAAAAATATATATGTAAATGTAAATCTTTGCCATATTTTGAAATATATGTTGCACATAATGACATATATTTTATAAATGTGAAATCCAAAATTTAACTTGTATGTCATATATGTAATTTGCATATATTGCCATATATTTGACTTTTAGATTTATTTACCCTCAGGCCTTTCAAGATATGTCTGACTTTTTTCCTTTCTGTAAAACATTAAAGAAACTTTTATTTTTATTTTGAGAGTACAAAAAAAACATATACAGGAAAAACTAAATTAATAACTGTGACTCCTGATGACGCATCTTATAAAATAAACGACTCATCTGGCCAAGAAACTAAACATTCTTTAAAGAATTATTACTGGTAATCCACAGTTGTAAATAAAAACAAATAGAGTTGCTTCCCTTCATAATAACTCATTATCAATAGGAGCTTTTTTGGCATGTAGAATTTTTTTTAACACTCATGGATCATCAAGGACCATAGTTTCAGCTAAAAATCTCCTTTAGTATCATATATTTTGGATGGCCATAAGTAAATTAACAGCAAATTTGAGTGAACGATCCATTTGAGATGCTCTGGAACATTCTGCTGTACTGTATTATTGGTACTGTAGTTATACCAGATCAGAAACCATCTATATAAGATAATTGCTGAAGAATGAAGTTAAACTTAAATGACTAAGAAAAATAAAAGATGAGTCTGCACAGGGTATGTTTATTTTCTTAAATTATCTTAAAATGTCCAAAAACATTCACTCAACTGAGGCAAATACATTTGATAGAAGAATACACTTAAGTGGATACACATTAATTGAATAATTCGCTCTTTTACAAAAAAACTCATGGTACTTCACCTCAGCAAAGACTGGATAACTGGATTAACCAGCAGACTAGATCTCATTGCATAATGTTTAAGTCCTACAGAAAGACAAAGTTTTGTACACATTTCTTCCCAAATCTGTCTCACGAGATTGTTCCCACATTTTATCTATGTGCCATCATTTATTATGTGTAAAAAAGAACTACAGATGTTTAATTGGTTGCTCTCAATTTTTATTATTGATTATCCATGCCAGTTGCCTAGGAAGTGGTGATTGTGTTCTCTTGAACACTTTGTGCTTTGCTTGCAGATTATTCATGTACTTTTCTAAAAATCTTTAGTAATAAGTGAAAGGTCCTGTGAAGTGTTTTGAAACGTGCATTTTTATTCAATGTTTGACGTAATCTCAACTGAAAAACGAAGAGAGGGTGCCATAGAGTAGCCCCTCCCCTTTTTAAAAAGCAACCAATAGCATTTTGTTTTTCTCACAGCTCTGCCAGTGAGAGTGGTTGAGCTCAAGTGCATCAAATGAAAAGCAAATGAGAAGTGTCTTGAAGGGGGCAGGGCATGTTAGATACTAGAGAGTATTTGATTGGTCAAGCTTTGATAAGAAACTGAGGTATGAGGTGATGTGAAAAAAACTTTGATCCATTTAGACGGAAGTGATTATATCGATTTTATATCTCCTAAACGCAAATTTTGTCACTGTTTTGAAGCACACCCACATATAGATGTCCTTAAAACTAACAGACTGAAACTAACATCTACATTTTTTTTATTTTAATTTCATGGGACCTTCAAGTCTGCAACTTTAAGTAGAAACATACAGCTACTGAAACATTTCAAAATAGGATTTTTATGTTCAACAGAAGAAAGCCAGAGAACTTTGGAACAAAATGAGTAAATAATGACAAGATTTAAAATTTTGGATGAACTACCTCTTTAAGAGTTTAAGACTGGTGGCAGTTACAACAACTATATACTCCACTGGGACTCGTTGAACACTTACACAATAAAAAATAAATACATCTGACCATGGACAGGGCCTGACCCTGCATGTGTAAATGAGCATCTGTGTTCAGTTTTGACTCTGCAAAAATACGCAAAGATAAAGTGTTTCAGTATGACTGAAAAACAGTAGCTGTGGCATTTTGTGTGGTGGACTGCGAGCAGTTTCTGGTCAAAGAGTGCTGTGAGAAGGAGAGCACAGCAGCGAGACTATACACAGCATCACTGTCATATTAGCAGAACAGCACTGCTCTCTGACAGCTTCAGAACAACATGCCCAGTGGGAAGAGGAAGAGTGAGCATGCACGCACTGTGCTGACTTTGCCAACCTTTTTAAAGACACAGCTGAACACACTTCAGCCCCAAAGCACTGCAATTTAAATAATCGTTGTAAGCGGTGATGTCATAAAGGAAATGGAAAGATGTAAAAGCAGCTATTAACAACAACATATTTTAGCGGCAGAATGGGAGTTCTCAAAGAACTGTGTTTATACAACAGTTCGTTCTGATTCCTGAATTTGATTGGCTTATGGGTCTTTGTAGCCTTGTGACGATCTACCAGTCTCGCCAAGGAATCGCTTCACAGTTTGTATTACTCTGCCTTCAGCCTTTCTCACAATGAGTGTCATGGCGAATGACCACAGATTGTAGTTTTAAGTGGGGTTTTTTATGTGAGAATGTAGTTGGTTAAACTTCAAATGTGCAATATAAATAATGTGCCATGATAACTCGGTTCAACTATTTCAGAGCTGTGAGCTCCAGGGCTTCACCAGCTGTTCACTGCTCAAGCACCATCAAGAGGATGTTTTTTGTTTTTGAGAACTTTGACCAAGCCAGGACCATTGCTGTCCATGGAGGATAAGGGAGCTCTCAGATTGCACCTGATATATGTTCAATTTTGTCTAATGGGTTTGGAACGACATGTGGGTGAGGGTAATTAATAACAGAATTTAATTTTCTTTTGTTCTAATCCTGTTCCATGAAGAAATTTAGTAAAAATCCAACCGTAATCTGAGGCCATGTCCACACTAATACGTTTTTGTTTAAAATGCATATCTTAATTCAGCTTTTATATGATTTAGCCAATTATATTTTCAAGGTCAGGAGAGAAGCGTAAAGGCGGTCGCACAGGTCTTCCCAGCAGCGTGGACACCTCCAAATGGCGTTGAAAGTGTCACATACTGTATTTATGATGTATTCACGGCCGCGAAATCACACGTGAGCTGACCAGGAGCTGTTTGTTTACTACCGAGAGGACGCCCGCCAATGATGCCTACTTTAGTGAACAGAACCTGCATAGGGTGTGAATAACATCTAATGAAGTTGTAAATAACGTTAAGTTTGTTGCACAGAGCGATCGTTTGGGAGCCGCGCGGGAAGTATGATTTGCATGTGTGTTTTTTTCTCACAGTGACGGCGGCCATGAGTCGCACTCGGAAGTGAAAGTGAAACCGGCGCGCACGTCATTCAAATGATCACATCGCATTTTAAAGTTATCTTATTGTAGTTAGTTAGTTATAAGTTATATTTTTATAGCGAGCACAAAGTGTTGTGCATGAAATTAATGTTTACACTGTCAGTATAACTACTCTAGCCTATATAATGTTGAATATAATGCAAGAGCGAATCTGATGATGGCAAATGTCTCATTTTGCCAGTGAAAAAAATGGTCTAATAATGTTGTCAATGACAAATTGAAAGCATATGTCTCAAACATAATAATTCAACTTTAGAATTAATAATAGTTGTATTCTGATGTAATCACTTTACTGTGCATTAATGACCAGGACAGATTTAAAGTCTGTTCAAGTCCACCGTTCCAAGTCTGTACAAAATAGAGCATTTTATCCAACAGTAGACCTGCACATAGGCCTAATATTATTATTGTTGTTTTACCATATGTTTGAGAAATAACAATAATAATAGCCTACTCATATTAATCTTTATTTTACATCTACAGAATCGTGAGAAAATCATGATCTTGATTTTAACCAGAATCGTGCAGCCCTAGTGTAGACGTAGCCCATTTTCAGACTAGTTATGAGCATTGCTAAAAATTTAATTTAGGCAACTGTAAATGTGATTTTCTGAGTATTTAGATTTTTGTTTAACCCTCAGAATACAGATTTTTAAATAGTTGTATTTTGTCCAAATATTCCCAACATACATCAATGGAAATGTTATTTACTGATATTTCAGCTGATATATAAATCTCTATTTCAAAAAATGTACACTTGTGTTTTGTGGTCCAGAGTCACATATTATCTGTTTTATATTAAAGCACAGTCCACTGCTTTAATAAAAAGGTATCAAAGGCTGAACTGCAGATGACTCGGCCTGGTTGAGACCTCCTGCTGAGCATTCACTCAACTGCACATTTATTTTCAGCCTGTCAGAAAGACAAAATCACTCTCCCCCTGAAAGCTGCTCAACACTGGTTAGATTTACCCCGCCTCTGTCATCAGGACATTGTGAAAAACTGCTGCGCCAACACCCATCAAAACAAAGCCCTTAACAACACGCTGAAGGCTGAAAATGCAGCAAATCTGGGTAGAAAATCCTTGTAATTCAGCCGAAGGACAAGGGGCTCTCTTATATGCTTCACTAGCCTTTGTTAGCGGCCCTGAAAGTTCTTGCCGTAAGATACTTCAATCGCTGCATTATGAAGCTGTGGGTGAAATGCAGACAAGCATGAGAGAGACTTTCTCACTTTTGACCTTCCTGAGTTGGAACAAAGACTGCAGTGAAAACCCCCAGAGACAGATTCAGCTTACAGTGTACACGGAGAGAGGTTAAGTGAACTTATTACTTGGCTCTCTGGAATACTTGATTCTGATGGGTCATTTACAGCAGAGACTGATGATACAAAATTAACATTTTGATATTAGTCTTTTCATACAAAAATGTTGCGCCAGTTCTGGTAGAAAGAAACCACTTGAGGGTAAGTAAATAGTGAGTACATAGTGAGTACATTTTCATTTTTGGGTGAACTTTCAATATGTACTTGTTTGTTTAACTTTGTATGTAAAGCAAGTTTTCTTTTTAAAAAGAAAAATATTATTTAAATAATAATGCCCTCTAAAGGCAGCTCCTCTCAATAACAAAATAAACAACAAAAATGACAGTGGTAATAAATCATAGTGAGGAAAAAATAATTGTATTAACGGTAGTGGTTGAGGAGATTCCCCCCAAATCTGTAAAAGCGATTTGAGTGCCCAGAAAAGTGCTATATAAATGTAATGATTACTATGTAATGATATTATTAGTATTATTACTGTTATTATTATTATTGGAAAATTCAGAGTAGTTATCATTCTTATTGTTGACTTGCCTTAACAAATAGTTGATGCAAATCTGTAAATTCTGAAATACTTTATTCGCCCTGATTTCATTTTAAACTGTATATCTTTTGTCCTTCTATGAAACATAAAATATTTTGAAGAGTTTCTGTTACCATTTCTTTCATTAACAAAAAAAATACAACCAGTGGGAGCTGAATCATTTTGGTTATCATCATTTTTCCAAATATCTTCATGAAACTGAACATTTAATTGAAATTATATATATATATATATATATATATATATACACACACAGTTGCAATCAGAATTATTAACCCCCCTGAATTATTAGCCCCCGTTTATTTTTTCCCCAATTTCTGTTTAATGGATTTTTTTCAACACATTTCTAAACATAATAGTTTTAATAACTCATTTCTAATAACTGATTTATTTTTATCTTTGCCATGATGACAGTAAATAATGTTTTACTAGATATTTTTCAAGACACTTCTATACAGATTAAAGTGACATTTAAAGGCTAACTATTGTATAACGATGGTTTGTTCTGTAGACTATCGAAAAAAAATCTAGCTTAAAAGAGCTAATAATTTTGACCTTAAAATGGTTTTTAAAAAATTAAAAACTGCTTTTATTGTAGCCGAATAAAACAAATAAGACTTTCTCCAGAAGAAAAAATATTATCAGACATACTGTGAAAATTTCCTTGCTCTGTTAAACATCATTTGGGAAATATTTAAAAAAGAAAAACAAATTCAAAGGGGGTTTAATGATTCTGATTGCAACTGTGTGTGTGTGTGTGTGTGTGTGTGTGTGTGTGTGTGT
>CAIGQV010019070.1:19681659-19695065 GCA_903798115.1 Danio jaintianensis | reverse complement strand
TATATATATATATTTATTTAATTCGATCATTTTCATTTGAATATCAAAACAAGTAGGTCCACGCTGAATCTGCTCACAGATTTCCGCAGATTTTTTAGCCCATCATTGAATCTGTTTATTTACATATGTAAATGTGTGTAAATATATATTTATTCAGTTTTTATGCATTCCTTCATTTTTCTTTGGCTTAGTCTCTGATTTATCAGGGGTCACCACAGCAGAATGAACCACCAACTACTCTGTCATATGTTTTATGCAGCAGATGCCCTTCCAGCCACAACCCAGTACTGGGAAATTCACTTATACCACATGTGTTTTGACTGTGGGAGAAACACATTCAGACTAGATCATTACTTTGGGTTGGGGGAGAGGGGTTATAGTAATATTATTAACTAATATGCAGATATTTATATGATTTATGTACAATACAATTTGTAAAGTAAAATTTTCATTTGCATTTTAGTAGATATAAGAGAGACTGGCTTTGTTTACCAAACAAGTGGATCTATTTGTATTTGCATTGTAAACCTTAAATAAAAGTTTAAAAGTTATTATTTTTTATTTAATGTTTTACTTTTTTAGCTACTGTACTCTCAAAGTCATTCCTCATACATCCGGAGATTTTTTGTTACACAATTCTGTGAAGAAATAGCAACAAATCTGCGGTTTCTGTCTGGCCCTGGTCATCAGGAACTCCTTTACATAAAGCCTCCACAAAGCAATGCAAGGTCAGTCAGAAGAACAAAACAGAAGTTGTGGGTGGAGGAGAGAAAAATCGAGAGACTGTAGGTTAAAGAAAAACACATTTGATTTTCCACTATTACCCTCCTCACAGTGATTTAAAGTGGGCTGGGGAAAGAATGTGTCTGGACCCAACTGCTCAAATACATTAAATTCCTGCTTGTTTACAGTGAAACTCAATCCTTGATTCTCCTGAATGAGGCTCTGCTCACATATTATAGCAGGTCTGCAGGAGAAGGCAGCTCGCCACAGGAAGAGGACACCAAGCGGAAGTAACCTGGACCAGCTGGGCCTTCACAGCATGTGAATCCTCACAGTAATGAACAAAGCAAGATTAACACCAGAAATGATCCAGTCTGTCAGCAAGAGTGTTTAAATTGGGGGAAACACTATTAATAAATATACAAGCAGCTTCCAACGGGTGAGGCTGGTCTGATAGAGTGAAATTTGGGGGAAAATTTTAATAAAAATTTGTGATTTTTACTTTTTTTTTTTTAAATGGAACTATGCACTATAATACCTATTGTCAAAAGAATCCCCACAGATTCACCAAAATGACCAAAAAATTTATTTTATATTCCAGGCCAGTCGAAAACCAATTTGTGTCTGAGCACATTTAGTTGTGTAGTTTGACATTCTTGTTTTGGTTGCCAAGTATCCATATATGTAAATAAAGCGAACACATAATACACATACAGAATAACATCACAAAAAATAATAATAATTATACTTGGAGATGATAATGTATCATTTTCAAAATAATTCACTTTTTAAACATTTGCATTTTCAGGCTCACAAAATGCAGTTATAGTGTAATTAAATAGACAAAAATAAAAAATAAAATAAAAAAGGTTTGAGCTGAAAAAAGTGTTGCGTAAACACCCTGTAAGTTTACATGTTTAGTAGTGTTAGGGCGGGACAACCTGTCACTCACATGAGATCCACCAATACCAAACCGCAATCATTTAACCATCCAATCAACTCCAAGTGGACAATCTCAAGTCCTGTCCTACTTTGTTTTCACTTGAGAAGAACATATATCACTATGCAAAAGAGAAAAAAATATCACGACTTCTGCTTCATGCCAAATTTACAGGCAATTAACATGCATAGATATTGGTTATTGGATATTGGTATCAGGTTTTTGCATCATTTTTTACATGTACATTATGTCCAGTGTAGAACCTGCTGAGAAGCAGATGCCAATATCTGGCATGTCAAAGGTCAATATAAATTGTGCGATGAAAATGTTACATACTAGATTTTACATTTAGGGTCAGTCAATTAGTCATTTGGTGTGGACGAGAAAGCAAACACAGAGGGTAAAAGTATGTTTGAACGGCGTGAATGGAAAAAAGCGGGCATGGCGTGGGAGGAGCAGTCACTTAGTGCTCACATTCATAGCCACCTAACATGCCAAGGTTAGGGGTTAATGTGTTTCCATGGAAACTGAAACACTGGAGCCGTGAGACTGAGGAGAGATTTGCCTTCAATTTCTCTTTTTCTTTTTTTATACAATCAAGATGAGAGGAGAGATGACAGAAAGCGATACAGAATCAGAGGAGACCCAATTGCTGAAAAATAGTGTCTAGAAGAGGATTCATTGTAATGAAAACAAAGTTATAATCAATGTAATATTTATGAAATGAAGTGTTGAAATCCTGACATACTACGGTAAAACTGACTTTAAAGTTGATTACGAGTTAAAAGTTGAAATTACATAGAATGCATGATGCCTCATGTCATTTAAAATTGTTCAGCAAAGCAATGTCATTCTCATGCTTTTGATTGTTTCACTTGTTTGAATTTTGCTATTAAAGGGATAGTTCACCCAAAAATTTAAATGACCTCACCACTTACTCTCCCTCATGAGATTTTAAATCTTCACATGTTTCTTTCTTCTGTTAAACACAAAATAAGATATTTTAGAAACAATGCTATTTTGCTGGCACCCACTGACTTCAATAGTAGGGGAAAAAATATATGCAAGTCAATGGGTGCCGGCTACCAGCATTTTAAAAAGAATATCTTGTTTTGTGTTTAACAGAAGGAAAAAAACACAAACAGGTTTCTAACAAGTGAAGTAAAGGATGACAGTATTTTCAATTTTGGGTGAACTATCCATTTAAAGTATTTTCAAGTGATGAAGGATTATTTTGAATTCTCTTGTGGTTTGAGGATTACACTGTCTGGTTTAATGTTTGGAAACGATAGCAGCAGAAAAATGCAGTACTTTTTAAAAGAGGATAATGTAACCTATTACACTTCCACCTGGCTAAAAATGACATTCAAAATATGTAAACAAACAGCATCAGTTCACGTGTGAGTTTACACCCATGTGTGCATCTTTATGTGACAGAACGCTACAGTCCAGAATGTTTGTTTGAACGACAATTCACCGGAAAATGTTAAGAACTTTATCGGCATTGCGTGACAAAATGCATTTAGTGTGTAGCACACCATCATCAAATCGTACCATCCAAATGTCAATATAAATTGAGGCTTGATCATAAACTGACAAAAGGTGACATACCTGAAGTTTACTCAGTAGCCTTCTTCCAGTTGCTTGCTTTGAGACCCTAAATTAATGCAAGTTGAACCGAGTTCACTTCAAGTTCATGCGAATGAGCAGTAATGAGACTCCCGAATGAAATTTCCCAAAACTCACTACTGGAACCGTCATATAGGAATGCATACGGCGATGATTTGATGATGTCCTACAACCAAACATCTATCAGTGAAAACCTCCTCAGGCATGCATGAAATCCTTCACTGTAAATCTTACTGTCACACTACTATCAATTTTGCGTTGTTTTGTTAATCTTTACACTGCCAAACAGCAGTAACAGATTTCAGAAAAAATACAAACCATTTAGGACATTTCCAAGAAGATTACCACCACATCCTTCGCATCCTGCTTATCTGTCCACTGTGTTAAAGCTTGACAGACAACAGCAGATGTACACTTGCTCTCGGCTGTGTCAATGAAATATTTACTAGCTATAAGTGAGATAGATTGTATTCAGCAAATGTAAAAATATATACATACGGTGGAATGTACAGTATGTTGTTTTTGACAGACACATGCCTGAGGAATGTTTAACCAAACTCGAGGAAAGTAGGCTTGTATCACTGTTTAAATTCAAGATAAACTAGTAAAGCTCATTTAATGGAGATTGTAATTCACTTTACTGGTTGAGTAGGAGTGTTTGACAATTTGCCATAGCTAAAAAAGTTCATTATTTAATAAGGAAGCGTGTGGAGCAGCAGGAACCAATAATAAGACTACTTGAAAAGGCTTTGATTTGTTGATTTGATTGAATTGAATTTTAACATGAAGTTGCAGACAGATTTTGAGATGTTAAATGGTAAGAGAGCGCCATCTGCTGACTACTGAAGGCAGCTGTACAGTATTGTAGATAGGTCAAAGAAAAAATGGTCTGAAAGCATCAAAACAAAGAAAAAACAGAAAAAATATTTTCATTCTTTGAAATCTAGCCCAATTTAGTATGATTAACATTAACACATACTGTAATTTATATTATAATCACAAGATGTAAAAACATTAAATACTGTAGTAGAATATATTCTAAATTATTGGACAGGCTCTTTCTTATAAAGGGAAAATAAGAAAAATCATTTTATAAGTTTTTTTATAAGACATTTTTACCTTGAAGCCTATTACATTTGTTTTACTAAAAAAAGCTTAGAAAACAACATTTAAACATCACTGATTCACCTTTGATTAACCCTGTTAAGATGCAAAAACATTCTTGTCTTTGCTGGCATTATTTTAAATTTGTAAGAATTTGTAAGCACCTGTGCTTAAGCTTTCCATAAAGTCCACAGTATAAAGAGGATAAGCTGGAGAACAATAGGAGCAATGGAGAACAATGCTAGCATTGTACTGCTATATAACACAGATAATGCTAACTTGTCCTTTTAAACAACTAAATCTGCAGATTCTGCACAGCTTAGTAGTTCAACTCAAATTCTCTACATGAGTAGAAACGGTGCATAGATAAGTATTAGTGATATATATATATATATTTGAAATAATACATTTTGTTTGTTTTTAGTGTATTAAAAATAATATATATATATATTATATTATCCTTGTAAAAAAAATATTTATACAAATATATGATCCAAGAATACTATATAATATCAAAAGACAGCAGCAAATGGGAAGAACGGCAGTGTATCCAGTAGATCTGTTGCTTCAGATGGGAGTCTGCTGCGGAAGTGAAGGAACACTGATTATGAACAATCATTCGTTGTTAGAGCAATGAGAAATTTCAGTAATTAAACAAAGCTTGATCCAAACAGTGGCCTTTTGAGAAATACTCATTAACCAAACAGACAAACCGTGACAAACTACAAAACCATTATATAAACTGCATAAATATGAAATTAAGTTTAAAAAGAGACAAATAATTAAATCCGGGATATCATTACATTTTTAGAAATATTGCGATGTTATCTGTTTCCATAGAAACATATATTTATCTTAAAGAAATAGCTCACACAAAAATGAAAACTTCCTGTTAATTTACCCAAAATATACTGTATATGTGCCTTTAACTTTAGTACAAAAATGATGAAGATTTGTAGCTAAAAACAGATCCTTGGGTATTCATAAAAGGCCATTCAACGGCTATCAGCTCTTTGAAAGTAAAAAAAAACATAATGGCAGTAGGAGTTGATTTTATGAATCACCCAGGAGCACTGCTTCAGCTAAAAAATCTTTGATCTACAAATCTCAACGTTCAGGCTTTCTTCCCTAAAATGTTCTTGGTTCAATAACCTCCTGGAACTGTAATAAAATGTAGGCATAGTGCAAACCCAAAATCAACCCTTGAAACTATTTCTACAATCTCATAGTATATAGAATAAAAAAATTACCTATATCAGCACAACTATTAGTCCAACAAGCAGGCCAATTGCAAGTATGGTGGCGATGACGGCCCAAACACACATGCCATTACAGCTGCACATGCGATGCCCCATGAAAAACTTGGCCTTGCGCAGACGGGCTGCTGTTAGTGGAGGATAACGAGCATCGTTCAAACTCTCCATAGCAAAAGACTTGATGAGACAGGCACGATGGTGGCTCAGCTGGTCAAACGTGTGTTTCCCATGATATCTGCCCATTCCACTGTTTCCTTGCAGAGAAAGAGTGAGCAAAAGATGATTAGGACAAACATTCATATCTGTATAATTTAGTTTGTTTCTTTAGTTTATTTAAGAGTTTGAAATTCTAAATAAATTCACCTTTACTATTATTTTGCAATTAATACAATATTTAGTGTATGTATATCATGATTTCCCATTAAAACATTACATTTTTATAAACTTTATAACAAAGCCAATAAATAGATTTTTCATGCAGAGGCTTTTACAGAAACATATTGACAGTTTAATATACACTTAAGTGAAAACAGTTTTGGAACATCCACCTTTTATGCACATAAACTTTAATGACATCCCAATCTTAATCTGTGGGGTTTAATATGGAGTTAGCCCACCCTTCGCAGCTATAACAGCTTCAATACATCTGAAGAGGCTTTCCACAATGTGTTTTTGACCATTTTTCTAAAAGAGCATTTGTGAGGTCAGTCACTAATATTGGACAAGAAGGCCTGGCTTGTAGTTTCCACTTTAATTAATCCCAAATATATTCAGTTGGGTTAAGGTCAGGACTCTGTGCAGGCCAGTACAGAAGTTTTTCTACACCAAATTTGCACATCCATGTCTTTATACACCCTGCTTTGTGTACTGATGTGCAAGAATGAACAGGAATCCCCATCCCCATAAAGTTGAAAGCATGAAAATGTCCAAAATGTTTCAGTACGCTGAAGCAATAAGAGTTCCTTTCACTGGAACTTAAGGGGCCAAGCCCAACCCCTGAAAACCCCCACACCATACATAATCCTCTTCCACTAAACTTTACACTTGGCAAAATGCAGTCAGAGCAAAGAAGTGCACACAGTGTTACGAAGTTAAATATTTTGTCAATATAGTGTGTGTGTGTGTGTGTGTGTATATATATTTATGCATACATATGTGTGAAAAATTTCTTGAATGATTGCTTATTGTCTGACTTACCCACGCCTCCAAAAGGTAAAGTATCAACAGTGTAATGCATTAGGACATCATTAACAGTGACTCCTCCACTGGTGGTTTCCATTAACATTCTCTTAATCACCTAAATGAAACAAATGGTTGACATATTGAAATTGACCTCAAATGTTCATTTCTACTATCTAAAAACATTGAAAAAAAAGAAACAATACCGTTTTATCAGAGGAAAAAACATAGAGCGCCAAGGGCTTTTCTCTAGCATTGATAAAATTTATGGCCTCACTCAAGCCATTAACAGTGACAATGGGCAGCAGGGGTCCAAAGATTTCTTCTTGCATGATTTTGAAATGGGGCAAAACATCTTTCAGGACTGTAGGAGCTGGTGGGAGAGATATAAATAATAAGCATGTTTATGCTTTACCAAATGAAACATTTTTATTATTGAAAATGAAAGTTGCGTTTACCTATGTAACACTGTGAGCGATCATTTTCTCCTCCCAAAGCAATGGTGCATTCATTCATCAGAGCCAATACTCTGTCAAAGTGACGCATGTTAATGATTCTGCAATAATCTGGAGAGCTTTTAGGGTCCTTCTGGTAGAACTCCTGAAATCGGTTGAGATTTTAGGTCATATTTAACAACCAGAGTTGAGAATGGATCACAATTAAATATAAAACAGTTACGCACCAGAAGTGTCTTCTGAATTTCTTCAACTATCCTGTCCTGGATGCTTGGCTCACACAGAATGTAGTCAGGAGCAATGCATGTCTGGCCACAGTTTGCAAACTTTCCCCAGGTTATTCGTCTGATGCAAAAGTGAACATTTGGAAAGTTTCCAAATGATTATGTTTTCTCAACAATTTTAATTTATCTAAAGAGATCAAAATGAAAATTCTGTAATCATTTACTCATCCTCATGATGGATTCAGGTGTTTTTTTCTCCATTTAGTGCAAGTCAGTATGGTCAAAAACAAGTCTGGACCACTTTTGCCTACATTTCAAGGACATAAATAACACAGAGGAATAAATGATGACAGAATTTTAATTTTTGGTTTAACTATGCCTTTAACAAAAAACTGTACACTACCGGCATGCAACAGCAATGTCACAGTTCTTGTCAATATAACAGGGGCTTTTTCCACCCAGTTCTAAAGTGACTGGTGTGAGGTGACGAGAAGCTGCTTCCATAACCAGTTTCCCCACAGTGCTGCTTCCCGTGTAGAAGATGTGGTCAAAACGCTGCTTCAGCAGCTCCTGGGTCTCTGGAACCCCTCCTGTCACCACATGATACATCTCCTAAAATGATTCAAATGTTCATCCAAGCTGTTTCATAGTACATAGCAGCATTAGACTGAATTAAAAAAACAAATCTATGCACCTTATCCAGATAGAGAGGAAGCAGTTCTTTCATTAGTCTAGAAGAGTGCTCACTCAGCTCTGACGGCTTCACCACAGCTGCATTTCCTAATAAACAAGAGGAAGTGAAAAACAGTGTTGTGTTGAGAGCTCAATTGGTGCTGGTGGTGTTCATGGTGGTGAGCTCTAAGAGGTTAAAAGTCAACATGAAATCAAAACTGAGACAACTGACTTTGCTAATCTTTCTTCGCTATGTAATACATTGCTCTACCTTTAAAATAAATGCATAATTTAGTCACAAAACTCTCCAGAAGGAAGTTTAGGAACTGACATATCTAAATGGACCAAAATACATTAATCTAAGTCATGTGCTAGTAAACTGGTATAACATGTCAGTCAGAGATGGTCCAGGTTCCATGTTCCAGAGATGTTTCAGGATTCTGCTCATATAAGTAACTCACTGGGATGAATGAACAACAGCTTCTAAAGTCCTCTGTAAAGATGCATTTGTTTCAGACAGCTGTTTTGAAATGGATTCATCCAACAAAGTTTCAGGCATTTCACTTAATCTTTGCTCCAGGTTATCCATGAATTATTTTGAATGGTACTTATAGACACTGTTTGTTAAAAATCATCATACAGTACCTTGTGATACAAAAAAAAACTTTGTTTGTTAGTCTGTTGGACTGGATTTCTCACCACAAACAATGTTTATTAAAAAGGATTTTGGAGCAGTCTTTAGCTATAGATCCGATGCAGGTTTTCTCTGCTTCAATCCTACCTGCACTCCATTCTTACCAATAAATAGATTTTAAACCTAGTTCAAAAGTTGTCAGGAACTTTTTTTTTTAAATCAGCTATCATTAATTTATCAGTGTTTTATTTCCAAATAATTCCAAAAACATACAACCAAATCCTGTCCAAATTTGTTTGTAAATTGACTGTTGGAGGTCTTAAATTAAATTTTAAAGCAGTTATAAAATTAATAGATGCTGGAGCGATTTCAAACACGTTGTGACACCCAAGTTTATCTGCCACTGAAAATACATTCTGATGGATTAGACAAGCTCTTAGTCAGATAGGACCAGATGGGACTGTGCATGTTCTGTACAGTAGCTGCCCCTAGACTGGAATGACTTGCCCATGTCTATTAGATTAGCCCCTTCTTTGTCTGTTTTTAAGTGCAATTTAAAAACCTGTTTGTTTGAAAAAGCTTTTCATATGAATTGAATTCTTCTCTTATTTGTATTTTTAAATGAATTCCATTACCAGCTGCAATAGCTCCGACAAGGGGCTGAAAGATCATGGCCCAAGGGTAGTTCCAGGTTCCAATAATCAGCACAACACCTAAAGGTTCAGGCTTTACGTAAACATCATCAAGTGCGGAGTTGAGATTCTTCTTCACAGGCCGAGGAGCTGCCCAGTCTGTCATTTCACGCTCTGCCAATTTGATGTCATTCTCAATGCCGATCAACTCAAAGAGTGAAGTGCCATGCATATTCTATTTGATGGCAAAGTCAAAACAAAGATTAAAAACTTGTATTTGTATAATTTTTTATGGTAATTTTGATAAGTCAAAATTATTTCCGTACCCTGTTGAGGTCTTGTTTTAGAGCTTGTTCAATGTCAGCATGGCGTTCAGTGATGAGCCGGAGCAGGGCTCTGAGCTGCTGTTTTCTGTACTGCAGGGGTCTGGATCTGCCTGACTGCAAGACCTCCCTCAATCCATCCACAACCTGCTTCTCCATTTGTACAGGTCTGAATTAGGTATTTCCTTCAGGAACGAGCAGGAAAATAAAATATAATAAAACTAAAATTGCAATGGTAAAAGACAATATTCTGAACTGCAATTTAGAGGGATTAGGGATGCACAATATACATCAGTTGAAATATTGATATCGGCTGATAACTTATTTTTATTGTCATGTCGCAAACAAGAGGCCTATATATTGGTTATCATATTCCAAATATAGTGTTATCAGGTTATCATGATTAATGTAATTACAGTAATTTTTTAATATACAGCAGTTAACATTGGAGAACATCCTACAATTTCCTAAATTCCAAGGTCACTGCTTAGTCAATGTTTAATTAAGTTAAACATGGACTAAGTTTAACTAAATTAAATGAGATTCAAGAAAAAGAACACCGTATATAAATATCAAATTTATACTTTTCAAAAGGGACAGTTTACATTAAACATGAATTTAAATGTGTACCATGTTAGCCACATGTCAAATTTTGATCAGTAGCCCCATTTTCCATATGTTGTTAGGCGGCTTTTAATATGGCACAAGTTACATAATATGATTTGCGTCAAATTTAATAGTTACAGGTATTTTTAGCATATGCATCTGTTCTGACAGGGTTTATGATAATTTTATATAAAGAGAAAGATCAGTTATATTAGAGCTTTAGTGAGGTGACTGACTCAGCCACATAAAATCAATACAATTAATCCCAAATATATAGGCTATATGCTTTTAAACACGCCTGCTGAGAACACTAGAAATAATACACAATTTTACCATTATAATCCATGAAATGTTTTCCTTTAGAAACACTACATTTTAAATGTTTTTGGACATGCTCTATTGTGATTTAATGGTTTTAACATGCCTATGTTTAACATAAAAGGCAAAGATAAAGATACTATAAGGACCATTAGAGTCTTCAAAACAATACAATTCCCATTATAGGTTATCCATTAAAAACATTTTATAATGGTTTCTATTCTTTTTTTCTCCATCAGGTTTCAAAATCTAGACTTCCAAGTCCAGTGAAGTTGATCAAAAATGTTAACGGTGAAATATTTCAAGTTGAAACTTGCTGCAGATTTATATGATAATTATGCCAACAACATTCACGAGACCGAAGCATCGTTTGTTTACGTTTAGGCAGTCGATCGAGTGAACACAGTAACTGAACAAAACATTTAGAAATCCATCACGCAGTCCTTCGAACAGCATATAAACGCACGCTATGTCTTTTTAGTAACGTTACTTACATAAAATTGCTCGTAAGAAGGTTTTCAGAACAGAAGAACGCTGTGCAGAGTGTGTGTTTGTGACGGCTCCAGTGCGATGACGTCGCGGAGACCCAGAGCAAAAGAGCCGCATTTATGTGTTCGTCAAAGGGCGGCGCATGGACAACACACTGCTAATCTAAACGACCATTTACAGGAGAAATCATGCCCACTTACCAGGGAAATCTTCAATACAAAATGAGCCACAACAGTGTGTGTAACACAGATGATGTTTATTCAAATGCACAACACCCCATTATTAAAGAGAACATAATCTATTTGAACTATCCGCACAAATCTAACTCTTAGACATGATATCAAACTCTCAATATTACGTTTTCACTTAATTACATAATGCTTGCTAATAACCATTTAATCAAGGCTATTATTAAAGATCACCAATATGTGTATCACCCCTAATTAAAAAAACGAACATGATTTATTGCTTGTTAACAGAACTTCAAGTGCAAAGATATGAAGTGATATCATCTGACTTAAAAAGGTGTGAAGGCTCATCTTCTCCATATACAGTTAGCGTTGGATAAACATTAACATATTTTATATGCAAAGGCTGTTTGCAAATCAACAACCCTCTAAGATAATGGGTGATTATGGGCCAAAGACAATCTTCATGTTTTCCTCCACTTGTCACCGCAAAAACCTCTGCAAAGCACAAAACACAAATTAAGTCATTTCATGAAAAACACTTCAGGCCTAGAGTTGCTTCAAGGCACATCAATTATGATCAAATAAGAGAATTTAAATTTCTTTTCTGTATATTGTTTAATAAAAAAATTTGGAGCAAAAAAAAAAAAGATCATACATTTTTACCATTATTTACAGACGACACATACTAAAATGTCATTCAGTGTAAGAACAACTTTTATATCAAAACAGTCTTTTCAGGTATATTTGCAACAAGAATCATTTAATGACATATTAATATGTATTTAATTTATAATGCTTAATCTAAGTTTTGGCTATATGTCAGCAAGAATTTGTTAATCATTTAAAATATAATTTGATACGATCATCTTTTTTATATGTTAGTTAACTTCAGGTCGTTTCGACATTTTTACAAATATATGATTACATCGAATTACAACGGAACATTATTTCACCCATAATCTGGCATTTTATATTCACAAACATCATATGAAAAATTTAGACAGATGCTTGCACTGAATATGCATTCGATAATAAAATCACGTTTGTAAATTTTATCTCATCTTTGGCACATATATATACAGTTTATCAATTAGCAAGAGTTATTAAATCTATTTTAGGAAATGCAGTAATCCAGTTCTTATTCAATACATTTACCCAAGTCACATAAAGGAAAAATCTCACCTTCACCACAAAAGCGGCAAGTGCTGCAAGTACAGCAACATGTGCCATCTGACGCCACCGAGTCACATTTATTTGCTTCAAGAGAAGAACACGGGCCCAGCGTAACTTCTCTGTGGTATGGGGCGGGTAGCGCATCTGATTCACTGCCTCCATGTTCAGCTTTTTAATAAGACAGCTGCGAAGGTGACTGACCTGATCGAAACTGTATTTACCATGGTAACGACCAGTTCCACTATACCCTGTTACAATAACATAATAAATCACTGGCTGACAGTTCTTTTCCTGAATGAGAAAGCCATGAAAATGAACGATACTCACCAACCCCTCCAAAAGGCAAATCACTTAGGGTGAAATGCACCATGCAGTCATTGGCTAAGAGCGCACCGCTAGACGTCTCTGATATCATCTGTTTAATGACCTGTGAGAAAGTGCAAGTTGTTGAATTGCCTTTGAAAGGAAGTGGAAATAATGCATCACTCTACCTTTTTACTAGAAGAGAAGACGTAGAGAGCTAGAGGCTTTTCTCGATCATTGATGAACTCAATGGCTTCTTTTAAGCCACCAACAGTGACGATGGGCAGAATTGGCCCGAAGATCTCTTCCTGCATCACTTTCGATGTTGGCGCCACGTCTCTTAAAACAGTTGGAGCTGAAGCACACAAGGGAAAAAACAACAACAACTCATAGTCATGACAGCACAACATATTGACTTAACTCTTTAACATAACTACCTAATTCTGAGTTTGTTCACATACACTGAGAAAAGTTAAACTACTGTGTCTTTTATTCAAAGTCCATTTTATATATATATATATATATATATATATATATATATATATATATATATAT
>CAIGQV010019070.1:19631417-19681259 GCA_903798115.1 Danio jaintianensis | reverse complement strand
TATATATATATATATTCTGACTATAACCTGTTTTATTCAATTTGTCCTAAAGCATTTTTTAAATTAATATTTATACTTTAAACCATTCAATATTTGTGTATTACTAATGTGAGTTTTTTGTAATCATCTTGTGTGACATTTAAAGCAAGATTATACTTTGATCTGGGTAATTTGATGAAGGTTAAAAAAGATAGTTCTCTACTTTGTACTAAAGTAAAAATATATGTTTAGTGTCTCTATATTAAAACAATATCTTTTCTTTGTGTAAATCTTTTTCTTGACCACAATAAATATTTTTGATTTAAAATCAATTTTATAGTTTGAAACAAAGTTAAATTATACTTTAAGAATAACTAAACATTTAGCAGTAACAAATTACAGTCATTTTTGGTTCAAAAGGTTGGTTCAAAGTGCAATTTTTTCAGTGTAGGTGAGTGGGCATGACAAATCACCTATAGGAGATAGACTCTTTCCTCGCTGTTCATGTACAGTATATATGTGTGTGTGCATATGTATGTGTGTATGTATACATGTACAGTGTGTATATGAAAAAAACAACAGCTAAACTAACTTGTTATGGCAACTATATATTGCTGCTTTCTGGTGATTTGAATGACTTATTTATCCTTATTTGTAAGTTGCGTTAGATGAAGCATCTGCTAAATTAATAAATGTAAACGTTTGGGTACATACCAATGTAGCACTCCGATTCATAACAGTCTCCTCCTATAGCCACTGTGCTACCCTCCAAAAGTGCCATTATCCTCTTATAATGCCGTTGGTTGATAATCCGTCCATAGTCTTCAAAGGTCTTAGGGTCAATTGTATAAAATTCCTGCAAGTCAATATACAAGACGTTAGTGACATTTATGTGCAATCAAGTAATGTTTTAATAATTTGCAATATAATTGTAAATATAAATTTTTCATCAGCTGAAATGAATCCAAAACAGTTCTGTTCATATGAACCCTAAAATTTGTTGATGCGATGATAAAAATGATGCTTTTTTCTGCTCACTGAAAATGCAAGAAATTTTAACCAATGAAAACTGGATCATAGGCACAGTGGTTGATAGAATGGGCTTGTTTTACAGCACAACTGGATGATCAGTGTTTATTTTCTAGAATCTTATTAATTTTTTCACTCTTTGCATTCTTATTATGTAGGATTTGGACAAACATAAACTCTACCCTCGCACTTAAATGCCATTGCTAGCTTTCTTTTTAAATATGTAATTAAGAATAGCAATTATGTTGCTTTGTAGATCTGGCAATAACATTATTTTGGTGACTTTTTCTTTAGTTCAGAACAAAACTGGGCACATCTGCTAAAGTTCAATACAAGAAATACACTTTACACACAGGTAAGATGCATAAACAGAGCTTTCAGAATCCGAAAATGACTGGATACCTTCAGACTGATGAAAATAAGTGCATGCAAACCAACCTAATCACGATAAAAAGTCCACTTTGTCAAACTGCGTCTAAATTCACACCTTGATGCATTTCTGGATCTCATCGATGACTCTGTCTTGGATGCTGGATTCACAGAGGATGTAATCAGGAGCAATGCAGGTCTGACCACAATTCAAATACTTTCCCCAAGTAATGCGACTGAGGATGTAAGAACATTGGTAAGCAGTATTATATTGATGAAATTGATTGATTATTATTACTTATAACCTGAATGATCAAACCTGATTTTTTTCAAACTGGCGTTGGCTCTTTCTAAACTACTATTTTAGACTATTATAGTTCTACTGTGTTTATTTAGATTTACAGTAGGTTGATGATGGCAAACTCACCGGCAAGCAATTCTAATGTCACAGTTCTTGTCAATATAACAGGGGCTTTTTCCACCCAATTCTAAAGTGACTGGTGTGAGGTGATGAGCAGCTGCTTCCATAACTAGTTTCCCCACAGTGCTGTTTCCAGTGTAGAAGATGTGGTCAAAACGCTGCTTCAGAAGCTCCTGAGTCTCTGGAACCCCTCCTGTCACCACCTGATACATCTCCTGTACACATTAAGAAAGACTGTAGATGAATTAAAACAGGTAAAGCCCAAAATAATTTATGGACAGCAGTTTCACTGAATGAAGTCTTACAGAATCCAGATAGAGAGACATGAGCTCCATAACTTTGGCTGTGTGCGAGCTCACTTCTGATGGCTTCACCACTACAGCATTACCTGCAGAATTAAACATTACAGACACAGCTTTCAGTCAAGATGATGAAGTGAATATTAGTTAAGGGCAGAGTTTGTTCTTCACTAAATCATGTTTTCTACATTCAATATGACTATTTGTTTATTTATTTGGATCCCTAACCCATTCATTCTGGTGTCTAACAAGTAATACAGTGGAAAAAAAAAGTTACGTCCAGAGACATTTGCTCAAAGTTTTCTTTAAATGACCCTAAAAGTTTATTTAAATCATGAACATATGAGTAACATGACAAATGTATCTAGGGAAATAATTATACTACAACTTATTATTGGAATATAGAATAAAAAAAATGCATTGCTCAAAAACATTTTCATAGGAAATAAAGAATACATTTGACTAGAACAAAAATAAGTTATATATATTTCATAAGTTCATCTGACATTGTTCTGTGCTTTCTTTATAAGTGTTTTTTTTTCTTGTGCTATCATAAATGTTTAAAGCTTTACACTTTCCAATCACAACTACAAAATATGCATATTAAATCTGTCAACAAGAAATTATTATATTTTCATTCATTCATTCATTTTCTTTTCGGCTTAGTCCCTTTATTAATCCGGGGTCGCCAAAGCAGAATGAACCACCAACTTATCCAGCATATGTTTTACACAGTGGATGCCCTTCAAGCTGCAACCCATCACTGGGAAACATCCATACACACTCATTCACACACATACACTACGGACAATTCAGCCTACCCAATTCACCTACACCACATGTTTTTGGACTTTTGGGGGAAACCGGAGCACCCGGAGGAAACCCACGCAAACACTGGGAGAACATGCAAACTCCACACAGAAACGCCAACTGACCCAGCCGAGGCTCGAACCAGCGACTTTCTTGCTGTGAGGCGAATGTGCTACCCACTGCACTACCATGCAGCCCATTATTATATTTTAAATAACATCAAATTTTATAGGCCAGATATCATTTATGGCCACAATTATTGCTATAAAGTGCTTTTAACTAACATTAAGACTTTTCTGAAGTTTCTCTCATTGAAAATTGTATAAATATTACAAATGTATTAATGATGTATTATGTATTAATTCTCTAGATCTTAACTCATTCGCAGGTCTGAAAATCTACAAAGCTGTATAAATATTTATATATACTAATTTCTATTCAGAATACTAGAATATTGTGTTGAAATGAGTCGTATGGACTCATTTATGATGCTATAAAGTTCATGTGAACTGAAAGTTGCTGCAGACTTTTATTTCAGTATGATCAGCTATTTCCAAGTCAAATGAATATTGAATTGGAGCTGGGGTTTTATTTTTGAGCTCCTCCTCTCATATTTCACACTCACCGAACTAACAGATAGTTATTTCCAGAGCGAAAGCAAAAAGTTTGATTTTGATGAAATGTAAATGACCAAAACAAAGGGTTTTTTTTCTTCTTTTTTTCGGTTGATTGGACTGTATGGATTAATTGTTTACCATATGACTAACAATGTGTGCTAGCAAAATAAACATTGTAAATTTGGATTTCATGCACACTTTAATGATGCTTTTTGGATTCATTTCTTCAAACTCATGGCAATAGTCACTTGAGTCTAACAATAAGGTCAACATAAGGTGGGTTTATGCTTAACCTGCAGCAATGGCGCCAACAAGGGGTTGCAGGGTAACTGCTATTGGATAGTTCCATGCCCCAATGATGAGCACAACACCAAGAGGCTCTGGCTGTAGGAACACATCGTCTGAGATGGTCAGAAGGTTTTTATTCACAGGACGAGGTGCTGCCCACTCAGCCAGTTTGCTGACAGCCAGATTGATCTCTCCCTCTAAGCCAAGGATCTCAAACAACTGTGTTGAATTTGCGCTCTACAAAAACACAGACTTTACCTTTAACACAAACAGTCATCCAAACAGAACATTCAGAGGTTGCAATTTTGATTCACCTTATAGAGATCTTTTCTCAGGGCATTAGTGATGTCTGCTGCTTTTTCTTTAATGAATCGATTTAGGCTTTTAAGTTGTTTGATTCTGTAGTCCAGGGGTTTGGATCTTCCCGTCAAGAAAGCCTTTCTGGCCTGTTGAACAGCAAGCTGCTCTCGAGACATTTTGAAGAGTCAGTCTGGTCTGTGAGTCAATGAGCTGAAAGATAATAAAATAAATCTTCATTCTTTTTTTTTTGTGATCAAATTTTTATTGAACAATTGGAAATAATCTAGCATACATAGTAATAGACAAGGATACCAACCAACTGCATTTTTTATTATTACCCCAACCCAACCACCCCTGGCGAAAATAATAAATAATAAAAAATAAAAAAAGGAAACAAATCAGAGCCAAAAACAAGAAGAGAAAGAATAATAATAATAATAATAATAATAATAATAAAATATAAATTATAAAAAAGTAAAAAGGGGTTACAATACATATAAATAAATAACTAAAGTAAATAAATAAATTTACCTCTGCATTTAACTTCTTACAAGAACACTTTTAACAAAGGTAGATACATTGGACTGTTACACATAGGTTAAATAATAAATCTTCATTCTTAGGAAGAGATAAGTTATATAATAATAATAAGTTCAGTAGGCATATTTCGCAACATGTACTTTGCCCTTTTAAAGCATTTGCTTGTTTATGACTTTAGCTAACATTTGGTATTTCTATTAATTTTACGATTTTAACGTCATTGCTTTTACTAATTACCAGAGGTACTTTAGTAGTTGACTGTGATTGCCATACTTTATTCGTTTAAAAATGTTTTTCTTTACTTGAGTACTATTATAATAAACTAAATTATTTGTAGATCACAAAAAATATCTTTCCTTAAACTCTACCGGTCCATATGTGGTTTAAGATAACTACAAGTAAACACAATTTAGGTTTGTGTCATTATTTGACCTCCAAATACACGGTAAAATAACAGTAACGTAAAAGCCAAAAGGCAAGAAAGCGAAAGGTAGAAATCCTTTGCATTTGCAACATCTACTTGTATATGTACATGCTGGAGATGTGATTACAACATGCAGTTTTCACTCAAGTATGAGTTCCGTAAAGTTTAGTTTAGCAGTCACACAGAAACCTCACTTTAATTGTAATATCTGTGTATATTGCATTCGTAATATCTGACGACTAAAACCTTCAAACCTAACCGTATCATAAGGATAATAGTAAGACTGTGAATTAATGTTCAGTGCTGCTGCTGAATATATCTTTTATTTTACTTTAAACGAGACAGGTTACCTGAACGCTGAGGTATCAACATTAACCTTACATCATCTGCGTCATGCTTACTTCAAAATCTTGGGAAAAAAATCCTATAAACGCAACATTTTCCTCCAGCAGAGGCGCTTGGAGGATCAGACGGCAGAATTCTCCATTGATACAATTCACATCTCAGGGCGTTTTGCGTTCGGCTGCAGGTATATGTACTCTTAAAATTTATCATCGTTTAAATACACGCATTAGAAATAATTGTGGTGCATGAAAGAAAACTGTAAATCGACCCAATCATTTCCATAAAACAACTAAATACAACTCTTTATCTACTAATCACACAAGACATTGATTGGTTCATTCAGCTATTCTGTCATACGCCGCTGAAAAAAGTAACAGGTATCGCGCGATAAATCTTGTCCAGCAGGGGTTTGGACAATAATTTACACTTGAAAATTACACTGAGAATCCTTAACAGCCTTCAATATATTTATTTAAAAAGTACTGTGAAGAGTAAAATTATATATATAAAAAAGCAATTTAAGTATTTCTTACCCTCTCGCCTATTGAATATAGTAGGTTGCCATTCTACTTACTTTTCTGTTCTCACTCTCACTCTTCCTCTTGATCTTTTATTGTCGTTACAGACGCTGCACACCATTACAGCGCCATCTGCTGCTTATCTGTTACTTGTAGCCTCCTCATTACAAGAACAGTCAGGTCAATGTTTACCAGCCTGATGTTTACAAGTTTGTATGAATATTTGATATGATCCTCTGTTATTCTGGCCTCATGGTTAGGGAATAAATAAAAAATAAAATAAATAATAATAATAATAATAATAATAATAATGGTTAAAGGGACTAAGCCGAAAAGAAAATGAATGAATGAATGAATGAATAATAATGGTGATTCATTCCGCTGTGGCGACCCCTGATGAATAAAGGGACTAAGCCGAAGGAAAATGAATGAATGAAAAAAAAAAAATAAATAAATAAATAAATAAATAATAATAATAATAATGGGCTGCACGGTGGTGCAGTGGGTAGCACGTTTGCCTCACAGCAAAAAGGTCGCTGGTTCGAGCCTCGGCTGGGTGAGTTGGTGTTTCTGTGTGGAGTTTGCATGTTCTCCCCGTGTTCGCGTGGGTTTCCTCCGGGTGGTCCGGTTTCCCCCACAAGTCCAAAGACATGCGGTACAGGTGAATTGGGTAGGCTAAATTGTTGGTAGTGTATGTGTGTGAATGAGTGTGTATGGATGTTTCCCACTGATGGGTTGCAGCTGGAAGGACATCCGCTGCGTAAAACATATGCTGGATAAGTTGGCGGTTCATTCCGCTGTGGCGACCCCAGAATAATAAAGGGACTAAGCCAAAAAGAAAATGAATGAATAATAATAATACATATGATTGCGTCTATTAGCAGTTATTTATTCTCATTGAATAACTGTTGTACTTTTTATTAATTGTTAAAAGTAGTTGATTTAGAATGTCATTGTTTTTTTTTCACGGTTATTTTTGTGAATATGTCTATAGAGTAATACATATTTAATTAAATTGTAATAAAATATTTGTAATTAAATTTTTTTCCCAATTAACATTTTTGATTTTACTTTTAGAGTAATTAAAACTATTACAATGTCTAGTCGTCAGATAACTGTTTAACTTAATAAAGTTTTGGTTTTCATTGACCTGATACTGCATTTGTGATTGAACAAATGGCCAAAGAGTGCAGAAAGAGTGCAGGTTTTGAAAAGCAGTGTTCTTGTGGGCTGGGCCTAAATGTGACCCTAGTGTGACACTGGAGAAGGTCTCGTCTCACCTCTCTGTCTGTAGTCTTAGCCCATAAATCTTTTAGGTTGATGCCTCACGTGGCCCTTCATATGGACAAGTCGCATGTGAAATGCATGTTGAGACGTGTTCACTCAGCATGTGATGTTTTATGTGATTACAGCAGTCATGTGTATTAAAACATGTTTTACAGAATTGTTCATCAATCAAAACTTGCAGTCACAACTTGCAGTGCATAATGGATGATGCAATGCAAACACTAATCTCATACTCAGTATTTTTGACTTGTTTTCCAGTATAAAAATATCAAATATGACTATTAGGTATTGAATTAAAATGAGTGTACTATTTTTTTGTTCAGTTTTTTTTATTTCACGTTTTGTATTTTGACGATTGTGTTATAGTCAGTTCTATTAATTTATGCAGTAGTTATAATCCATTTATAACCTGTTATATAAGTTTTTATGAAAATTTGTACACAAAAATATTGTTTTCAATTGTTAATAGAAATATGTTTTTTCAAAAACAGGTCAAACTCTAAAATTGTGAGAGAATCAAATATTTTCTATAATAAATACAATATAATAAATCTAAATCTAACCTCTATAATAAATCTAAACAAATAGCATTTCAAATTGAGGTTGATTTCTCAAAAAACAAACTTTTTTTGGTGTAGTGTATCTGCTGGTTAAAATTTGGTTGAATAGTGTTAAAATCTGAAACATTAATCAAAATTAATTTCCTTCAGCTTAGTCCCTTTATTTATCGTGAGTCGTCACAGCGGAATGAACTGCCAACTTATCCAGCATATGTTTTACACAGCGGTTGCCCTTCCAGCTGCAAACCAGCACTGGGAAACATCCATACACTTTCATTTACACACATACACTACGGCCAATTTAGTTCATCCAATTCACCTATAGCGCATGTCTTTGGACTGTGGGGGAAACCAGAGAACCCTGAGGAAACCCATGCCAACACGGGGAGAACGTGCAAACTCCACACAGAAATGCCAACTGACCCAGCCGAGGCTCGAACCAGCGACCTTCTTGCTGTGAGGCCACAGTGCTAACCACTGAGCCACCATGCCGCCCCTGAATCAAAATTGTTTGTGTTAAATAAATGGAGAAATGCAAATCGAGTAACAACATAATTCAAAGGAAAACTAAATGAATCTTCATACCACATTTAGATATATTTCTCAGGTTTTAAGCATTTAGAAATGTTTAGATTTTTATGGACACAAATACTACCTCTTCTTTTTGTTGTAGTGCGTGTTTTGCCACCAGAGGATGCTCTTCGTTGTCAGCGATTGTAAACATTTTGTTTTTTTCATGTTCGTAAAGACAGTCGCCGACAGGGGGAGCACTATGACCTGTCGGATTTGTTTTTGTACTGTTAAAGATGAATTAGCACTATAGTCTAGCACTGTGTAATTATCATCACTTTATGTATTTGTTCAGCATTATGAACATTTAATGTGCATGTATTGTTTCTTATCTTACTAGGCGGCATACACTTCTTGCTTTCTTTAAAACTGTATACTGACTTTTTTTAACGTACACATTTCGCTTGTGCACTACGTCCTAAAGATGTTGTTCTCGCGTGTATGCTCTGACTTCTTGCAGACATCAGTCAGGCTTTTTTGTTTTGCAAGCTAAAGGAACTATCTTGCGCGGCGGAGGGCGTCGCACTGGTGTGCGCGGAGGAACACGATATGATGGTCTTGTTCTCCTGCGAGAGCTCTTCTGTCATTGTAATGCAGCAACTGTGCGATCAAGATCAAATTCTTCTCCGAATGAACAGAAGATAAACGATTAACTTAACGGATCGTGTTTTTTTTAACGTCTTTTTTTACGCTTTTCTTAAAAGTGAAGCACTGATGTTTTCCTGCATTGTCCCACGATATCGAAAGCAGGACAGACGGGTGAACTGAAGAAATGGTGTATTGTTACCCAGCACTCATATGGATTTGAAGGAGAATATCATATTTTTGCAGAAGGACATATGACTATTACATTAAACGCATCGGGGAACGGTGCTGGATCGCTTGTTTTGTAAACTAACCTGCTAGAATTTTGGCGACGCGTTTTGACTGTATGTAAAATAGATGTCGGAGCACTTCTAGATATTATTTATTGCGATTTATCTGCTGTGTTATCATTATAAATACTGATAAATACTGCTGTATTGCCGCTGGCTGTCATTGTAGCCAGCTCGCGATGGGTAACTCAGTGACCCACCGCGCAGTTATTGACTTAACGAGGCACTGTTACAGTACGAGAGTGAGGGCGTTTGCAACCTCTTTCTTTCATTTTAAACTGAACTGACAACATGTAGCTCGGAAACTATACACCTGAGTTGGATTAATAGCTATTTCATCAAGCTATTTTGCGAAATGCATTGTTAACTGGGGCCAGAGAGCGACAACGAAAATAGTTATGCGCATCTAGCTAACGTTAGTAAACTTCACACTTAGCTTTGTTTTGATTCTTGATTTTCAGTCAGACGGTTATAAGGCAACTCTCAAGTGTACTGTATAGTCTCTAGCATTGATAATTTGGGGATGACAGTGTTCTCGAACAGACTGTCGTCAGGATTAAAGAAAGTCTGAGGAACTTGTCCCTATAGCAGCCTCTCCATCACAAGCTTTTGTGTATCATCACCGGACACCTGCCAAAAACATGGAGACGGTGGGAGATTTTGAATACAGCCGAAAAGACCTCATCGGACACGGAGCCTTTGCGGTCGTCTTCAAGGGAAGACATAAAAAGGTAAATAAGCCCTCGTCTTATATCCACTGCAAGTCTGGGCCATGCTCGTTGCATCCCATGCGTATAAATGTCATATTATTACATTTATGAAATGCAATTTAATACGGATAAATATAGATTTGTGTCATTTATGCATTGCGTTTTTTTACACGTCTTGTGTGAGATGTCGTGGTCATCGCAGTGATTATAAACCGTGGGTTGTTTTTATGTAACGTGTGCTTGAATAGGTCACATACTGCTGGAGTCATTCATTCATAAAACAGCCTGCGTGAATAAGCCGTCTGACGTCAATACGACTGACCGGTCTACTTTGGGCGGAGGGACGCACATTTTGCTCTTATTTTTGTGCTTTATTTTAATATTGACTGCATACACAAAACACATTGACCGATTTTAAGAGAAACGAAGTTTTTGCATTAGAACTCTATAGCTGTTTTTACGTTATATGTTTATTACCATATAGTAACTGATGTTGCATCCAATGTTTTTAAACCGTCACCAGATATGACTGTTATATTGCAATGAAATTATTATACAATATTTTAGTTCATAATCTTTTTAATGGTAATTTATTCCACTAAATTATATTTATGCAGTAGTCATAAGCCATTTATAACACGTTTTCTTGCATAGATCTAAAACATAATGTCCAACCTCTGCTGTCATAAATCTAGAATGTATTGGACAACAGATTAGAGAAGTTTAAATGTATTTGTATGCAAATTGCACAACATATATAAAGTATATAAATGTAAACAAATTGTGTTTGTAATCACAGGTAAAAAAAAAAATAATAATAATAAATAAATAAATGAGCTTTCAGTAAGTTTTTTTGGGTACCCAACGTTTCCAATTAATTTCCAATGCAGACTTTTCTGACTGCAAACAACAAAAGCATGACTATATTTACCCATACACTATATTAATGTATATATTTTTTATAATGTTCACATGACAAGTTTCAAATCATTGTGATAAAGTAAAAAAAATAAATTATAAAAACATACAAAAACCAAAATGACTGAACAAAACCAGAAAATAGACTATCTTAGTTTTCATATCATTAACTGCATTCAAGTTTACTAGATGACAGGCAAATCAGGATTTAAATGACTTAGATTTAGGGGGGGAAATTGCTCTTGTAGTTCTGTTTAAATCTAATCAGATCAATATGCTAACATTGGCTCATACTAAAATGGTCGAGGATGCATCTGTAGATCAATATAATGGCTATCTCTGCATGTGCTTGTGTGTGTGGAAGTGCTCAACTGTATGCACAGTATGCAGTCATCAAACCGTGACTATTTATAGCAGGAGTAATCTGATGCATATTTATGATCACCTGCCTCATCCAAAGCAGCTGACTCAATACTACCAGTGAGACCAATTTTATATTATCATCCTACAAACATGTTATGTATATACAGTATCATCACACATGCTTATGATCCCTGATTGACGCATCCGAACTGAGAAGATTCTGCTAACACAAGATATATAGGACATTTCTCTCATTTTTTTTCTTTTAGAGTTCAGCATTTCAGCCTCTCATTCCTTGATGAGATGTGATATTAAAAGCAGGGACTTTGAGTACTAATCTACTGAATGGGGTCAGTATAAAAGCCAAAAGCGTTTTCTCTGGGTTGCCTTTACCACGCTCGGCCGAGTCTGCTTTCATTGAGGCGAGATGAACACAGCCACTCTTGCGTGCTGCCAGCGCTTGGCTATGGCACTGGGTGCTGCAGGAACATCTCCTATTAACCTACATTTACATGAAAAGCATTGTTCTATTCATGGATTTGGAGTTGCGTTGGGGACACAGTTCCTTTAAGATAGTGTGCGGCTCTATGGAATCCCACACATTAGAGTGCCTCTCCCAAAGGCTAAAATCCCAATTATACTATCAGCTTTATGTGGTACCAGGCCACAAGTTCAGAAATAGCATGCTAAAAGAAAGGCCTTTTGAAGCAAATGTTAGTGTCCTCAACAAAAGACTCCTATACAGTACTTACAGGTCAGATATTTAAACTCTAATGCTCAAAATATAATTTTTACAGGATTCAAATGAACAGTTTGGCACATAAAAACATATAAATCACCATTCCGCCTGTTTATAATATCTCTCTCTGATATTTTCAGAAGACTGATTGGGAGGTCGCGATCAAAAGCATTAACAAAAAGAATCTCTCCAAATCCCAGATTCTGCTTGGCAAAGAAATAAAAATTTTAAAGGTAAGTTGTTGTTGTTGTTGTTGTATTTATTTAGTTATTTAAATTTATTTGATTCTTTTAAGCGAGGAGACATTAAATTGACCAAATGCTACAGTAAAGACATCTTATGTAAGATATAGATTTCAAAAATAAATGTTTTTTGAGCACCAAATCAACCTATTAAAAATATAACGAGGAACCAAGCAACATTGAAGATTTTAGTAATGCTAAAAATTCAGCTTTGTCATCAGCAGGAATAAATTACTTATCAGTTATTTTAAGATGTACTATATTTCATAGTCCTATTATTTTACTGAGTTTTGATCAATATTTTAGATGCAACCGTAGTGAGCAGAAGAGACATCAAAAACATATATACCCATGTATATGTATATATGGGTGTCTTTTTACAGTACTTCAATGTTTATTTATAGCGTTTACTCTTTGTTTATAGGAACTCCAGCATGAAAACATTGTGGCGCTCTATGATGTCCAGGTAAGGGCACTTTTATTCATGTTTTACACTGATCTCTGAATTTGATTTGCCTAGAGCTCTAAGTGCTGTGCTACTATCCACTAATAAGAGCTGTGAGGGCCTACGGGACTGGCCCAGTTCTTATATAACACCACCATCCACCAAATCACATGACCTGCCCGAGACTAAGCCTTTCTGTACATTGCTCAAAACCTTTTGCATGTGAGAGAATACCGTACACATTATTCTCTAAAGCCACTGGAGCGCAAGTTAATTGTTATTACATATATATTAATGCTGAAATACACCACATGGGCGCATTAACAAAAATGTCACTGCTCAGGAAGAAAGTCAGATTCTTTCTCAATATTCTTAGGGCTTGAAGCTGCACACGATGCCTAAAATGTTAGAAGTCAGCTAGTTTTGTTAGCGAGCTAATTCATCCATCAATACCCAGCCTTCCTCCTTTCTGCATCCCACCAGCAGTCTCATATAGGGGGGCAGGGTTTGCCTCTTCTGGAATAGTGTGGGCTGTTTAAGCGCCGTTTCATTGGTCCAAACCCTCAGCCGACAGAGCAGGCACTGTTCTGACAGGACATTGACGTCTACAGGAGAATCAAGCTGAAAAAGCAGTGGGTTTAATTATGGCTGTTATGATTCAGTCACCCATACACCTTTGACATGCAGAGCTTCCCAGTATAGAGAGGAGAGATGTTAAATATCCTGCTCTTCCCACACAGCGTGCGTCTTCCTGCGCTTATGTAACACTCCCACCCGACACAGACCTGCAGTGCTGATGGGGGCCCTCAGACCCCTCATTCTTTATGCTTTTCTCAACCAGCTTTTGTGCTGAATTTGTGCAGCACTTTTGAAGACACTCGATAAGAAGAGGGATTTTATGTGTAATACATCTCTGCTGCAAGGGCAGAGAGGTCTGTACGCTACAAGACGTTTACATTCATCTTTCTGAGACAGATTTTACTTTGAGATACACTTTTTTTAAATCTTCCTTTGGAGGACTAGTTGGTGAGAGAAATTATGGTTTTATCTTGGCTGTGACTGTTTGTGCCAAACTCTGTCCCACTTGGCCTGAAGTGTGCTTTTTTCCACCCTGTGTGTAAGTGTTCATCAGCTGTTTCTGGAGACTCATATGCTGTGTCGCTCGTTCAGTTGGATGTCCATAAATACATTGGTGTAATGCTGAGATGTGCTTCTTGCTAACTACTGTTTTCTAAATCACATGGTCAGTCTGACGGAGATGGAACTTATTTTACACTGGTAGGTTCAAGTCTTTCCACAACACCAGCTGTTCTTCTACCAGGACAACATGCAGATATATAGTATAACATTAGTGTTTAGTGACAAAATTATTATTTTTTTTATTTGGTAAATATACTTCTTCATCCAAATAAATGAAACTTAAACACCAGCGTCTGAATAAAATAAAAAATAAAAAGACATTTTATTTTTGTTCAAAAATATTTTTCTTGATGTTTTGTAGACATGAGATGTTCATTCATGTTTATGTGGTGCTATAATTTGTAATAAAGATGAAGGATTGATACTACTCGCTGATACTCTTCACTGAGTACTGGTGTCAAAACACCATTTACTGTTTCATTTCCTGATAAATTGACAGAATCCGAAAGAGACATTTGCTGCATCTGACATCGCATCATCGCATATGTGAAACAGTATGTGAGCCAAATTTTAGTATTGAAAAAAAAAAAAAAACACTAGTAAGTAAGAAGTACCTGCATGACCTACTACTTCTGGCGAGATTCTAAAGTTCACTTCGAATTAACACTTTAGTATCCCATGATGCTATGCGAGATAATTTATAAATGGTAGTGAAGTGGCGCAACTGAAAATAGCAGATGTAGTACGTCTGAATTTCATTCACACTGTTAATATTCATACTGTACTATATAAAACGTACTTTTATAACAGTCATGAAGTAAATTCAAATTTATTACCTAAATAAGTAGTATGCGATTTTGGACGCAGCTAAAATAACAAAACAAAATCGGTTGTGATCATTGTGCACTACATAATGTCTAGTGAACATAGAGTCATGCGTCAACTGAGCATAAAATATTAAGATCCATAAATAATTTTTTATAAATTAAGTTTCGCACACAGTGGTTAATAAAATACTGTATTTGTTCAGTCCAGCATGCGTAAGCTGAATTTTTCAGTATCAATATTTATACGCAAATACAGATAGAAACAAATATATATATCTAAATATATTACTTGCTAATTGTATTAGCAACTTCTCTGGCCTAAGGCTTCAGTCTGGCATCTGTTAAATCAGTGAAAAATAAATGTTCAATTTATACATTACGTTGTTAAAATATTTTTCTATAATAGCTGCAATTATACTAAATATAATTTCTAATTAGCCCATTCCCCAGCTGCAGTCGCATTCTTCTTGGTGGCGGTCTTATTGCGTGCTCACAAAATGAGTTTGTATGTCTGTAGCTAATCGATCTCTTCCTTCTGGATTTAATGATGTCACTAGTTTGTAGATCTGTCGCTTTCACTAACTTGAGTCACTGTAAATACAAAGCAAGTGTAAACCTGCTTGATTGCTTTTCAAATGAGTTAAATGGCTGGCCATTTACCTCGGCGGGCACTGTGAGGCATATACTACAGAAGAACGTGACCTTTATCCACCACACTTCTCCTGATGGCAGCTTGGAGCCCTGGGGAATATTGACGGTGCTCCCTTCCAAGGCCCAATTACGCTGTCCTGGACTGTTTACAATCCACTGTCATTAAAGATGTTAGGAGGATTGACTTTTTTGTACCCAGCCAGAGGTGTCTGGATAAAGCACAGCAACAGGGAGCACTTGCCCTTTCACATTTCAACCGTGCTATGAGAGGCAACCCTCAGATCCCAATACGCCACATGTAGCATATGCTGCGCAGTAGCACTCCAGGCCAGACCTGCAGCCCCGATAACCATCTCATCCCACATGATGAAGAAGTGTGAATGGAGGCTGCCTGAGATTAATGCCAACGTCAGTGGCAGTTCACACATGTGTGCTTTGCTCAGAATGCATACACATTGTGCTTTTTCTCAATGGGGACGTGTAGCAATGGAACTGAAGACTTCTCTAAAGCTGCTTTAATTACAGGCTTGCAGTCAGAACTGAAGCGCTCCAGTCAAACACTATTCAGTGGTGTCTGCATTGGCAGAGGGAGGCTGGAGACCTGCTGTAATAACAGGGTGGTGATTCTTTCTTCTGCCTGACACGGGTGTGCTTGTACTCTGCCTTTAAAGGGACAGTTTGCTCAAAAACTCAACTTTGTGTTGGACTGCACAATTAATCAGACATAAAAAACTCAACTTGATGCGATTATTATATCGCAAAGACTTTGATTCAATTAAATATATGTGCAGGTTTCAAAGTGAAATGCAGCACTGTGTACTTTTGCACATGAGCAGCTCATGATCCAATGTTTTCAGTATCTCTGAGCAAAACACATACCAAAATCTGCACACAGTGTAAGTTTACATTGCGTATAATGTGCATCTTCCCAAATTTTTTATGAGAAGCACTTACAAACTAGTCATTGCCAACAAAGAAGCTTGATGGTTTAACTGTTAAAAGTGAATTTAGTCAGCCACAATTTGTTGTATTGTGATGGTGTAGTTGTACTTTAAAATAAATGAATAATGATAATTGTTTTTCTCAAAGGGATAGTTCACCCAAAATAAAAAAAACTACAATATTATAGCAGAATTTACTCTCTCAAGCCGTCTTAGGTGTAGAAAAAGCAAATCCATAAGTGGGTAAATGAAAGCCTTCTAAATCAAATCAATAGGTTGTTTTTTTTTGTCAGAAAATATGTGCTGCATGCGTCCTCATGAGATTTAGGTTATGATATATGATGTAGGACGTAGGCATAGTAAAGGAAATATTGACATACGAATGCTTCATTCAGAAAGCATTCATTAACCCACAAGATTCATATAGAATCTATTCTATTTTACAGTGAAATATTACAGTGGATAAATTCTTATTTAGTTCCATATTTTTATTATATAGTTTATATATAAAGGCTCAGAGTTTGCAGTTTAGACAATTTTTTATAATATATATGATGTTAATAGGGGCGACGCGGTGGCGCAGTGGGTAGCACGTTCGCCTCACAGCAAGAAGGTCGCTGGTTCGAGCCTCGGCTGGGTCAGTTGGCATTTCTGTGTGGAGTTTGCATGTTCTCCCCGTGTTCGCGTGGGTTTCCTCCGGGTGCTCCGGTTTCCCCCACAAGTCCAAAGACATGCGGTATAGGTGAATTGGGTAAGCTAAAATTGTCCGTAGTGTATGTGTGTGAATGAGTGTGTATGAATGTTTCCCAGTGATGGGTTGCAGCTGGAAGGGCATCCGCTGCGTAAAAACATATGCTGGATAGATGGGCGGTTTATCCCGCTGTGGCGACCCCGGATTAATAAAGGGAATAAGCCGAAAAGAAAATGAATGAATGAATGATGTTAATAATAAAAGGAGTAATATGACTACTGATATTATTATTGTAATTATTTTACTGTCACACTACTTGAAAAGATAATATCACATAGAAACAATGAAGTGTTGTACAACAATCATGTCAATTTGTAAGGAAACACAAGGGCTGGAAGAATTCTGATTTGCAAACTTGAAATGAGAAGAAATAGTGGGTGGGGCTTTGCTGCATGGTGGGAGGAGACTGTGTTGTTTATGAATCACGTATACATAAGACAAAGTCCTATGTGTCAAAACAAAGCTTGAGCTTCATGATAGAGAACAGCGTGTCCCAGTGGAAGACGGACTGACTTGTCCTCAGTTCTCTGAAAAGGAGAGGAGGGATGAATTCAAATGAAGACAATGAGCAATGAGTGTTGTTGGGAAAGAGAGAAAGCATCTGGAACCTGTTACAGTTTTCCTGGAGAGCTGCATACAGAAACTTATCTGTTAGCTTATAAATTGTGTTTGCGATGTAAGACAGTACTTTCCATTTAGCAATCATCTAATCATTCTCATTACTATCTAAATTTCCAATTTTACGTTATATTTCTTGTCTCTTTCCTCCAACCCAATGGCCGTCTATTTACTTGCCAGCCCTTCGTGGGCTGTAGAACCAAGAAAATATGTTTACTCATGTCTCTATCTTTTTTTGCATCTTACAACTGTAAAGTTCATGGCCTTGCCACAGGCAGCATGATGTGCTGTTTTTCTTTACTACCTGTTCCTGCTGATAAGCATCCTCAAGTGTCATTCAGAGCTCCAGGAACATTGCTTTAAAAACATTCTCTTCTGAAAGACAGTCTGTGTCATGCTCAAGACACCTCAGCTATTCATTACAGTGCTAGAATGTTGTGTTCCCTCACCATCTAGATTACTAGAAACTGGCTGGGCTTCTAAGAAGAACACATCCAGCTTTCACAACTGGCTGCACATGTGGTGTTCCTCAAACATTCCTAGAATTTAAAGCCGTGCTTTTGGCTGTTTTCCATCTTACGTAACACAACCTGCCTAGTTATGATGCAATGCTCTCTCACTGCCTGACTAAAGCATGCTGACTTTTGACTTTATGTCATGACTGGATATATGATGTTTTGAAATTTGTGTTAGCTCTGGAGATATGAGTGGAACGCAGCTCTGGAATTTCATTGTTTGAGTTTGTTTTTGCTCAGTGAAGAATGAAAGAAATTCTGCTTCAGTGTGACAGAAACCTTCAGAGTCATTCACATAAAATCTTAATGTGTCTCCTAAAAGTGGTAACTGCTTCACTTCTCTCAGGGACTTTTCCAAACTCACTTAAAACTGCAGTTGTTAAACCCCTCTTGAAAAAGAGCAACCTGGATAACACCCTTTTGAGCAATTACAGGCCAATTTCAAATCTCCCTTTCATTGGCAAAATCATTGAAAATGTTGTTTTTAACCAGGTTAACACGTTCTTAAGCTCCAAGGGATGTTTAGACAATTTTCAATCTGGTTTCAGAGCACATCATAGTACAGAGTGACCTCATAAAGATAATCAATGATATTCACCTAAATACAGATTCAGGCAAACTAACAGTGCTGGTATTGCTTGATCTCAGTGCTGCAGTCGATCACTGGGCTGTCTGGGACGGTCCTCAAATGGTTCAGATCTTACCTTGAAGGGAGAGGTTATTATGTCAGTATAGGTGACCATAGGTCGAAGTGGACACCCATGACATGTGGAGTCCCACAAGGTTCAATTCTGGCACCTCTCCTGTTCAACCGTTATATGCTCCCACTGAGCCAAATAATGAGAAACAACCAAATCTCCTACCACAGCTATGCTGATGACACTCAGATCTACTTAGCCTTATTGCCAAAAGTTACATTCAGAATAGATTTTAAAGTATTATTAATTGTCTATAAAATCACTAAATGGCCTAGGACCCCAATACATTACAGATATGCTCACTGAATACAAACCTAACAGATCACTCAGATCTTTAGGATCATATAAACTAGAAATTCTAAGTTCAATTCTGAGTTCAGTCAAGGCAGGCTGAATCGGCCTTCAGCTACTACGTCCCCCGCTGCTGGAATTAGCACCTAGAAATGATCAGATGTGCTCCAACATTAGGCAGATTCAAATCAAGACTGAAAACACATCTGTTTAGCTGTGCCTTTACTGAATGAGCACTGTGCTACGTCTGACAGATCGCACTATTATGTCTTTCTTTTCTTTTCTTTTAAATACCTGTTTTAACACATTTTAATCTGTTTTTAATCACTCTTATTATTTGTTTTTATTTTCTTATACTTTTATTCTTGTTTATGTAAAGCACTTTGAATTGCCACTGTGTATGAAATGTGCTATATAAATAAACCTGCCTTGCCTAATGCTTATATTGCTATATTCCTGTTCTGTTACATATTGCTATTCTGGCATAACTGTCGTCTGTGGTAATGTATCCACACAACTGACTTCTTGTAGCTTATCCATGTTGTGTCAATCAAATAGACATCAGCACCGTCAAATGTATAACCATATACTTGTCATGGCAACAATCTGTTGTCAACTCTAATTTAATAATTTTTCAACTCAAAATTGCTGATATTGGTCAGTATGACATTGATATATTATTTTTCATTTCCATACCCAGGTATGCTGCCCTGTTGGCAAAAAGTAAGACAGTAAATGACATTATCTTTACCACTGAGCACATTGTTCTGTGGTAAAATGATGGCACTTCAGTTATTCAAGCTGTTTGTCCAGAGTCCAGTGTTTGGTAACTGACCTTGTTTACGTGATAAATATAAATGATATCACCACTCCTCTTAAATCATGATGCATATTGTTCGGCAAGAGCCCAAGTGGAATCTCATCTCTTGCCAAGAAGCAAGGAAAACATTGGCAGGAGAAGATCAGGGTGGCTCTTGTGTGTTTGGACATGTGGTTCTGGACCCATAGCTGTTTGTTGTTCTTTTTCTGCCTACATTTGGTCAACGGTTTTGCTTGCACCTCTCGTGAAATGTCCAGTATGTTTGTTTGTGCTTATCACGCTCTGGGCCAGCTGGCGTGAGTTAAAGTCACAGGCGAAGAGGTCAAGTTTAAGAAACTGATATGTGATGACGAAGTTAATGACATCCTCGAGTTGATCGACCCCTCCGCCCAGCCAGAGCTGCTCCATTTCCTTTCTCCCTCCCATCCCCCACAGCCTGCTCAAAACATATTATGCAATCAGACTGACAACTAGTGGCGATGCCCCTTGTTGGCTGCATTGATCCCAGATCCCATAAACAGATCTAAAGCTGAACTGGGAAAGGGGGCTTTCCAGGGATGAGATTACGGAGAAGTATCCACTCGCAGAAAACCCAACTTGTCATGTCACGATTCCTTGAGCATGTGAATAAATGAAACCAGTGGTAGTAAAAGGATCTGCCTCTCAATATTTCAACTGAACAAACTGTACATATTCCTACTTCAACATAATATCTATGTAATCTTTTCTATGTTGTGTGCAAGAAACAGACACCACGAATAAAAATGCACACCAGGAAAACACTGAATAGAAATCACTGATTTCATCCCTTCAAATATATATATTTTTTTAACATTTCCACCGAAAATTGCTGAAATTTCACTGCATCAAGAGTGATTTAATATTAGCTTTAAAGCAACGCTTACATTTTTTGGGTTAATTTTACAAGTCACCTAGAGTTTAATCCATTCAGCTGGTCTGGCAAGCTTTTAGCTTAGCTGAGCATAAATCATTGAATCTGATTAGACCATTAGACCATCTGGCATAATCAAGGATTTTTGCTGCTGTACCATGGCTTTAGCAGGCACAATGATATTACATAGTGCTGTTACGTTGTTACCTAGCTGGGGACTATTTTCAGGTGTTGCAAATTCATACGGAAGCAAAATGTTGGTATGGCAGAAAATTCCTTGATTACTACACAGTGTAGTAGGAAAATAGGAAATATGAAAATTGGAAAAATAAATAGGAAAATTATCAAACCTTTTTTTTTTTTTTTGGCAAAGATGCTAATGGTCTAATCCAATTCAATTATTTATGCTAAGCTAAGCTATAAGTGCCCCCGCAAGACCTGGAGATCAGCTGAATGGATGCAACTCAACTGTTTAACATAGGAGACTTGTAAAATAAGCCCATTTCCAAAAATAGTAGAGTGTTCCTTTAAGTGAGGGTTATGCCAGGTATAGAGTATTGTCTCAATGTCACGTTTTTATAAAGAAACACTATATGCCTGCACACATACAGTCTTGCAGTTCGCCATGTTGTTTTGGCTGTTAAATACACAGTCATGTCTCTACTATGCACATAATATGCATTACATCACTATTTTAACAAATGCACAAAATCATGACATCCTTCACCAAACAACCCAAAGTATTATATTCCTAACATGCACCATAGAATTGTTCATAGAAAAGGTGTGTTATGAATGTAAATATTGAAATTTCTGGTTGACCTTACGGATCCTTTCCTTTTTAACACATCCAAATGAGTAGCAGAGATTTGGAATATTCAGTCATCTTGAATGGGTGAGGTAATGAGATCTAGTGAGGAGCTGATGTGGGCAGATGGAGTGTTGACCGCTAAAAACTCTTCCCACACACACTCTTCACAGGCAACCACTTATAAGCAGCACATAAAATGGCTGCACTCTCCTTGTTAATGGATCAGTCCATCACAAATGCATTAATGGGCTGCCAGCATCAATTCCCTGAAAGTTACCATGAATCATGAAACTTACAGATCAGATGGTAGATTGGTGGCTCGTCTTGTTTAATGTAACAGCCCACTTCCTGGGAAGAGCCAAGGGTCTCATGTTTTTTTATTTGGCCAGCATTCAGTGTCTAATTACTTCAGTATTGACACAGCAGCTCTAATAGCTGTTATCAGGCTAGACGGTTTCAACAACATGATGTTTGCATGCCAGAATACGAAACCTGAGTCTTACGCACGTGCCCTGATTTCTAAAACCACCTGGTTGCTTGAGGATATAGACCTGTGTGCAAACAACAGCATTGTTGATGTATGTTTCTGTTATGTGTTGCTTATTAATTTTCTTTTTTACTTTCAGGAAACGCCAAGTTCTGTATTCCTGGTTATGGAGGTGAGTTTTTTTTTCTTTCTTTTATCTCTCCATGTTTCTTGTTTCTTACATCCACATGCTCTTGTTTTTGTCACGAGGCTGCAGCGTGCCTAATGTTTCATGGCTATGCTTTCTAGTATTGCTCAACACTGCAGAAACAAACACATCAACAGGCCAATCTAAAAATACCTGTTCATGGAAAGCTGCTCTCATAAACAATTTCAAGAGCTTTTCAGTATCTTTATCATGAAATATCCAGCACGAGTCCAGCACGTCTGATCATGTAATCTGCTGGTTTTTTCAGTATTGTTAATAGGGACCTGAGAAAGTGTTTTGAGCTTGAAATTGGCTCATTTACAGATAATCAACATCTGAGCTAGTCACACTTTGTACAAACTGATGGAATTAGTTTCCAAGTTCATAAAGGTTTTCCTGTTGATCAAACAGTAAAGAATGCGCTAGCAAGGTCATGAGTTTAATTACCATAGAGTGATTATCTGACTGTATGGAAAAGAGCATCTCATATGTATATGTAAATGGAACATTTTTTAGTAAATAAGCCATTAGATTGTTTTCCCTTCTCTGATCTAAAAATAAGGGAGTCATGTAGGGCCTGAAAATACCAGGGAAGTGGAGATATTAATTATTATTATAAATTAAAAAAGAAAACATGGAAATAAATTAAATATATAATAAGGACCATTATAATTATCTAAAACTAAATCCATACAACTACCTTTTATGCATTAAAATAACTAAAACATAAAGAAATGCATAAATACTATATACTACAGACTTTTTTTAAATGTCAAAAAGGCAACAAAATTACTAAAACTTTAAAATCAAAAGGAAAATACAAAAGTTTGATTAAAAAAAAACTATTAATAAAAATGATAATAGTATCTCTCTTCTAGATATTTCTTTTTTATTTTTAGTTAGTCACTGCTATTAAATATTTTGCTAAACTCTGTAGAATGAAATTTTGTTTTCAATGTATTTCAAATGTGTTTATTATTTTTTGTAAAGGATGTAATTCTGGTCTGAGTCCAATAAAATCTGATGCACTTTGGTGAAAACCAAAACCACAAATACTTTGTAATAATTATTTATTATTTATTGTAATAATTAAATATTAGAAACCTTTTTTAATTCAATGCCAATTATACTGATTAAAAAAAACACAAGCCAATAAAGTAACCTTATTTCTTTGACAGGTACATTTTATTCACAGTAAAGTGGCATTATTTTACCAGCATTGCCATGATAGCACAGTAGCGCTGGAAAAAGTATGTTACATACAAATGTCTTGTCGTCAGTGCGTTATTTGAGGTTGCTTTGCTTTTACGGTGAGCATGTGCAATTCATCTATAGATAAGTATATGTACATGAGTTGAATACTGAAGTATTTTGAACTGATTTGACCACAAGCAACTCAACGGGACACTCCACTGATTTTGTGCTTTGGTCAGTGCAGCAACAAAAAGCCTTTGTGCAGCACAAGATATTGAAATAAATCGTTTTTCAAAGCAAAGTGTTTTCCCCATTCGATCTGAAAACCACTTCAAACTGTTGTAAAAAAAAAAAGTAACTACAGCTGGAGGGAAAGTAAAACCACCGCACTGAACACTGCCTTTATTTGGCTCACAGATGTAATGTCATTTTAACCATAGTCTATTATATCTGTACTCAACACCCTGTGCGCTCAGGGCTGTTTCTCTCTTTTCATCAATGATGGGAAAATTTACTGTCCACCAATACTGGCTGACAGTCCTATAATACTGCATCACTTCATTAGACTCATTGATGTGTTTGTCACTACACCACCCTGTCCATGAAATATCCAGTCCCTAAGCCTCAACATAGCTTTTTTATTGTTCTGTATTGATTTTGAAGTTGAGTTTTATTTTCTCTGTTTGTTTCCTTTTCAAGTACTGCAATGGAGGAGACCTGGCAGACTATTTGCAAGGTAAGCAGCTTTTTCAAAGCATGTTTTAGTGAACTCCATCTATCAGTGTTTTTTTTTTCACTTTAAACAAGAATATTGTCTGTCTCCAGGGCTTAATATCAAAGTACACTTCCTTTCAACACACTAATAATGCCACTGCTCACTCCACTACCATATATTTACAGTTCATAGAGTTTGCCCATTGAGAATAAACTGAGAAGTCTGAGTATTCAGTTTGGTGTTTACAAACAGTCTTTGTTCCACCTAAGAGTCTGATTGGTCTATAAACCATATTTTCATTGATTGTATGATGCAGAAAGCATAAAAGATATGACTCAGGTGTCATTTAATATATGTACATGACGTTGGCTGGACTGTTAACCCTTGTTATGTTCAGAAGAAGTGTTATCTTTGTGAAACTATGACGGGTAGCAGAGTACATCAGGTCTCAGTCTCTTACCCTTCTCCCCCTGTATAATTATGCAATCGTTTCATAGTTATACAACCTCGCAGCTACGTAAAACACCGTGTTTTGGGATCCGTACAAGGTTCATTGTGATCATAATTGCTTTGTTTACAGAGCAGATTGGGTGAAGGGAATCCTCTTAAGCGATCAGCGGATTACAACCGTTTTGTTCTAACGGGGGAATTGGAGCGATGTCACTTCATGTAAAACCCCTTAGCAGCTTCTGATTTGCACATTTACACCAATCAGAGGCTGCGCCAGGGGGACGGTTCATCCAAAAATTAGTTTTGACATCAGCACTCACAGCACTCTCTCACAGCACAGTGTATTGGCATTGGTGTGGGCTATTGAGAGATAGTTTCAGGCCAGTTGATGTAACTCTCACTTGACCTATTTGGCAAGTGCTGCATGTTGCATTTTTAGTGTTGTTTCAAGTCCAACTAGAGGAGAAGCTTGCACATATAATTATTAAAAATATATTACAAAATGCTTTTATTTGAAGGTCAAAAAGTGCAACATACTTAATGTAAAAACAAATCTAGATTTGTCTAGTTGTGCTCATTTATGCTTGCACAGTTTCAAACATTATTAAAAAAAAGCAGTCAATAAATTATATAATTATACTTTACAACTAATCTGCATAATGTGGGGCATGCTCCATACAGATCACGAATAAGTTATCATTTGTTAAACCATAATTGTCAATTGTAGAGTGTCAAAATGAATCGTTTTTTTGATGCATTGAGATGCAGACAGTCATGAAATGCATCATAACCAATTATAGCATACTGACGTCGTTTGGCGCGCATGTGCTATGTCACAGTGGCATACTATGGTGAGGGAGACGAGACAAGCTTGAGTAATTAAAATGCTCCACCTACTCAAAAAGCAGACAGCTGTGCATAATTGGCTGCTTGTGAGTTTGCTGGGATTGAGTCTTTCACTGACACTGACAGTACTGTAGAACAGTCGAGCAGTGGTATCTCACATTTTTAACATTTCACTCCTTATATGTGCACTTATATTGTTTACTTTTGTGTATTTGTGCTAAATGCTCCTGTTGTCTTCTGTGCTTTTACTTGATACTTTCAAGAAGAATGTTTTCTTTGAGTAGGTAAAATGAAAGGTTCAGTTCATATATCTGACTGCATGTATTAAAAGACAAATATTTTATCTACGTATTAATGTGAAGTCAAATTGAAACTTGTAGATGGAATGCATCGTCAATGCATCATGATGCACTGTGATATTGAATTGAACCGAATCAATGGCATGTCAATTGTAACTAAACCGAAGCGTGAGCTCATTGTAGGTTCACATACCTAGTCAATAGTCTATCGATGTAAGAAACATTGGAAGATTGGAAGAAGTTTCAATCTCGCTTTCATCTTCTTTTTGAAAATAACACTTAACATTCAGATGTGTTGTAAATTATTATCATTATAACTTAGGAAATTCTTAATTTTGTTCATAAGAGTGACTATAATATAACTTGTATAACCAGAAAGGTTCTACAGTAGGAAATGTCCTGTTTAGAAACACTGTGTAATGTGTTTATGTGGTCACACCACCTGCAAGGGTATTTGATTAAATGAGTTTTTTTTATTAGAAAATCTTAATGGATTTTATAGCAGTACGTTGTCTTTGCTCTTCCAGCCAAGGGCACTCTGCGAGAGGACACACTGAGGGTCTTTCTACAGCAGATTGCAGCCGCCATGCGAATCCTCAACAGCAAGGGGATCATCCATCGAGACCTCAAACCCCAGAACATCCTGCTGTCCTACACGGGCCGCAAGAAGTCCAGCATCAACGGCATACGCATCAAGATCGGTAACACTCTTGCCAATGATTTACTACTAATATTATACATTAGACAGTATAATATCTGCAATATAACTCAAACGTCTGAGACTACATTACAAATCTGGGACTCTAACCTGGACATAAATAATTCAGGCCATTTGTATTCCGCTGTGTAAGTGCCCAATCTTTCATAGCTAGCAGTCTATTGAATACCATCATACTCTTTCCGCCCTCTGATCTCTCACACAGCCGGCTCTTTGTTTCCATTGTCTCAGTCTATGTAGAAGTTATAAGTCGTGACTCTCTGTGTTGCTATTAATAACACTGATGCTCTCTTTGTTTAACAGCTGACTTTGGTTTTGCGAGATACCTCCAGAGCAACATGATGGCAGCCACATTATGTGGATCCCCGATGTACATGGTCAGTGGCCACAGGCTGAAGGCTGTCTAAGATTGTGAAATACAGCACTGGTGTGAGACTTTGACAGCATCATGTTCTCATAATCTGTCACCTTCCTCTGCAGGCCCCAGAGGTCATCATGTCCCAGAATTATGATGCCAAAGCTGACCTGTGGAGCATTGGGACTGTTATTTACCAGTGCCTCGTGGGAAAGCCGCCTTTCCAGGTGAGATACATAACAGTGTTGCCAAACTCAAAAAGTTATTTATTAGCTGATGTTGAATGCTTAATGGGATAGTTCACCCAAAAATGAAAATTCTGCCATCATTTACTCACCCTTTACTTGTTCCAAACCTTTATGATTTTCTTTCTTCTGTGAAAAATGTTGGAAACCTGTAACCATTGACTTCAATAGTATTTGTTTTTCCTACTATGAAGATAAATGGTTATAGTTTTTTTAAAAGCTTTCTACAGAATATTTTCTTTTGTGTTCAACATAATAAAGAATCTCATTAAGGTTTGAAACAATGGGTCAGTAAAGGATGACGGAATTTTAATTTTTGGGGGAACTGTCCCTTTAATGTGAAGAGTTTTTTTTATCTGAAGTTGTCATGTTTGTAATTGTGTTTTTCTGTTATGTGCCCAGGCTAACAGTCCCCAGGACTTGAGGATGTTCTATGAAAAGAACAAGTCTTTGGTGCCAAAGTAGGAACACTCACTATTTTTGTTTTTATGAGTTTAATGGGATTCAACCAGTTCTGAGTTCACCCAAAACTGAACATTTACTCCCCCGTCACTTGCCAAAACCTTTATTAGTTTCTATCTTCAGTTGAACTCAAAAGAAGATAATTTGAAAAATGTTGGAAACTCGTAAAGGTTTAAAAGCACTTGAGGGTGAGTCAATTTTCAATTTTGGATGAACTATCCCTTTAACAATCTATAGTAAAAACCACTCTCCCTTTTATGGTTGGATTATACTTTTAGTTTATCAAAAAAAACATGGAAAAAATTGTATCAAGGTTTCCACAAACAGATTAAGAAGTAAAACTGTTTTTAGTATTTACAATGATATTGATAATAGCAATATCGACGAGGCATTTTTTTCTTGAGCTTGAATGATTTTTAAAAGAATCTGAATACCAGTGTACCAGAAATAGATACAATTTGTAGTTTTTTATATTGTAATATTTCATGAATTTACTGAATGAAATAACGTTTTTTAATACATTTTAATAGATTTTAATGAAAGAGTTTTGTAGGATTTTAATCTCAAATATTTTTACTGGAAAGGTTTTTACTGCTCTGGCTAATAATTTTATGAACAGTAATGTATTTAAATAAAACGTCTGAAATGAAAAGAACACTACAACATACTAACATATTATTTACTTACAATTAACAGAAAAAAAATAAGCAGATTTGTTGTTGTTTTTTTTGCTATTTTGTAATTATTAACAGCCAATCACTTGGAGCCATTTACTAAATAATTTTTCTGTTCACAGCATCCCGAGAGAGACGTCTCCTCAACTGGAAGACCTGCTGCTGGGGCTTCTTCAGAGGAACCAGAAGGATCGTATGGATTTTGGTCAGTATTTATCCATTCCTTCATTTCATTTTGAGAATTATGTTACCTTCTCTAATTTGTATACATTCTATCTGCAGACACTTTCTTCAGTCATCCTTTCTTGGAACCTATATCAACTATCAAAAAATGTAAGTACGAACAACTTTTTAGCAGATTTCATAAGTGAAGTGCGTCTGGACATCAAAACATTTTTTTTATTCTTTTGGCAGCATGCCCTGTACCAGTGCCCTCATGTTCAGGCTTGGTCTCAGACAGCACATGTGGCAGCTCTCCATCCTGCCGTTACGTGTCTCCTCCAGTAAGTATCAATACACCACCGCAGGTATGAGCAGCTGCCTGGACTAGGGCATTGCAGTTTAAAAGCACCGACTCAGCTCAAGGTAATCCAGCATTTACCTCCACCTTTGTGTTGCAGTCACTGCCAGACATGCAGACTCTCCCTGAAGACGTGTTGTCCTCTCCACCTCTTGGCCCTCCCAACTATCTGCAGCTGTCCAAGGAGTCCGGCGGCAGCACCAGCAGCAAGAACTCCTCCTGTGACACCGATGACTTTGTGCTGGTGCCGCATCTGTCCGGGGAACAGTCCTGTGAGTCACACAACAACACTGAACAGTGAACTACACAGGACCCAGTTGACGATCAAAAAATGTACAAAAGATATCAGCCATCATTTACTTCATCGTTTGAGTTAAACACAAAGAAAGATATTTGAAAGGATCTTGGAGACTGGTAGCCATTGATACTGCCATGGTGTTTGTTATGGAAGTCTACCGGTTTCTTCTAAAGAGGAAAAAAACTCAAAGGTTTTGAAGAACTTGAGTAAATTGTAAATCTTCATTTTTGGGTTAGCTATCACTTTAAGTTGTATTTTTGTGTGGCTAAAACAAGATTCTAAAAAAAAAGACAATATGAAGACCGCAAAATTCATCAAATCAAGATAAATCTGAGGTTTATTCTGGTAATTAAAAGAAAATTAGACACTTTGATTGAAGGTGACGTAGTTACACGTTCCATGCCCTTACTATAGTAATTGCAATGAATTATGCATAATTACATCTAACTCTAAACCTAACCCATATTCTAGCCCCAACCATATAGTAATTACATGTAATTAATTAAAATTACTCAGTAGAATAGTTACACTGTAAGTACGTCACCTGAAAATAAAATGTTTATTGTTGGAAAAACACAATTCAACCTATATTCTGTAAACATACCTTTCTTTCTTTGAAAGAAATACTTTGTTTCTTACACAGTTTTGCAAAAAAAAAATTATTCTAATATTCAGTGTTATATTCAGTTATTTTAAAAGAACGGTTTAGTTAGTACATCATTTTAACTGGATAACATTTAACTAATATTGGCTTTTCATTTCTTTTATTTATTTAACAAAATGTAATCATTTAGAAAATATTCATTTGTGTTATTGTACACAATTACAGGTAACATTGGTTATATTGTACGTAAATTTTATATATGAACTTGTATATAAATCTTGAATAATTGTAAGATAATTAGATAATTTAACCATTATATTTTTAAGATCTTTAATAATTTAAGATAATTGAAACCTATTAATATATCTAACAAAATACAGTATGAAGGCCTGGAAAACGTGACCAAACAGCATGATAAAAAGTGAGTAAGAAAATTAATATTTATAATGTCCAATTTTTGTATACTCAAACGCTCTGATTCACATGGTAAGCACTATATTTGAGCAGCTGCTGGAGATGTTTGTGTGTGTGTTTTAGCGTATAGAGAGGCGTCAGCTGAGTCAGCGCTATGAAATTCTTCCAGCTCTGATTGCTCTCTCACACGCTGTGATTTGTTGGTGTATGTGACATTGTGTGTTTATGTGCTTTCTTTGCTTTTCTGCTCCTCAGATGACCTTCCGATGGGGGCAGTGGGTCGCAGGCCGTCCAGTGAATTTCTCCTGTGTGGAGGGTGAGTGTGACCACGCTGCTTCACTCAAGATGCTTTACAGTGTTTTAAAACCTCAAGCCTTCACACATGCATGTTTACTCACGTCGAGTGCAAATGTTAGAGCAGGGGTTTTAGTTGGTTGACATTGAGTAGGCCAAAGATACACAGTTCACTCACAGTCAAGGCCAAGATTATTACTGACTAGATTATTAAGGGATTATAACATTTATCATAAACTGTAAAATGAATCAGACTGTCTGTGATAGGGCTGCTTGATATCATTGTGATATTTTGTTTTTCTTCAATATGTATTGCGCTATGAATTCAACAGATGGCTTGACTAGCTCTATTTGGAAATGATGAATTTAATGAATTTGAATGAATTTACAATTTCTTGTGCTTGGTTGATTTAAACCTTTCTTGAAATGCTCACACAGTCGCAGGCCTTCAAGACATATGCAAATGATAAACTTCCTCTCCATTTTGGTTAAACTCTGCATTGTTAGTCACTCCACAAATCTCATGTGTTCTGAACTGTGGCTATAAAATATAACAGCTATAATTCCAACTCAACATTGCACATCCTGTGATGTGACTATTGCAGATGCGCACATTGCGATGTCGATGCTAAAACGATATATTGTGCAGCCCTAGTCTGTGAATTTTCATCTTGAAATAGCTCACAGATCCCTTATTGTCAAATTTGCTATTAGGGTGTGAGCAAAAACACACCATTTTTGTGTGTGTCACTTTAAATGCAAATGAGCTGCTGCTTTCCAGAATAGGGCAGAGACTTAACGTGCTATTCTGACACTGTAGAAACAACAAAACAAGCAAATCTCACATAGGCAAAATATCAGAAATGACCAGTAGCAAATTAAAGTTTTACTATGTGTTCACACCGCCGCTGATGAGAGCGTCATTAGTTCTGGTGTTGGCACTCTGACGATCCAATATGTTTACATGTTTTCTAACTAAATAAACCGTTTCTGTGGTGAGGTTTTTGTGTTCATGTTGAAGTGCTAGTCTAATTTCAACATGCTCTTTATAAAAGATGTTTAATAGCCTTGGTCTTCACGTGAACGTTAATTAGTGCGCATCCTACATTACAAATTGTAAACCCACATAGCAATAGTCAACCTCTGTGCTTTGTTTTGCTTGGGAACTAATCTGGTCGGAACCAAAGTTTACTGGACTGCATTCTCTGGAACTCTCTTAAGTGGCGGACTAGTGCATTCCAATAGGAACCGCATCATAGCTCATTACCATAAAGTTGACCTGATTTCCAACCTTCTTGACACCCACACCATCCAAAACGCGACATGCTGACGGCTTCCATTGAAAATTAATGACTTTCAGCTACTTTAATAGCAATTTGAACGCACGGTCACATGTTCAAACCACAGTTAGACAGTAATGGAGATGAATGGTTAGTGGATACATTTATGTAGTTGTTGCTGAGTAAAGTTGATTCAGCTCATTGACTAGCATGTTACCACTATGTTCAGATTTGCTGGCCTTTGCAACTTTACACTATTAGTACAGTTTTCTTATCTTCACTGAAAAGGTAAATCTATCTACCTTACCTAAGACTTAAAGGTAAGACCTAAACGTAAAGTCCATCACTTGACTATACAGTGCCTAAAAATATGCATATGTTAGTGTCAATTTCAATTTGAAAATCGGTTTAGTGGAAAGATTTAGGTTGATAATATGTAATAAAATGCCTTCCTATGTCCCTAGGGGAGAGAAATCTGAGTGACTTTTTTTCACATGCATGCAGAGAAAGGCTTACAAAAAGTTTCTGGGCTATCCTTTTCCTTTTTTCCTGGGTTGGTAGATACACCAGGGTACATACGCAGTCTGGAAAAGTGAAGAAAAAGTCAATCAAAGTATAGGAAAATATTTGTTTCCAGAGGGTTTTTCATGTTTTCTACAATATAAAATCCAAGATTTTCTAAATATAAATATAGAACAATAAATATTTTTGTTCATGCTTGTAGGAGCAGGCTGACAGAAGATTACGCTGAAGTCTAGCTTTCAAATGAAAATAACATTTAGCTGAAAGTTTATCAAAGTTTATCAAACGATCGTCTGAAGTATTGCGTTTAATTCATGCTGTGAGTGTTGTTTCTCTCCAGTTCATGACTTGTGTGTATTTACTGTTATCTTTGATATGTTAAAGTGTATTAGTGTTAAAAATTTAAGTTTAATTTAAGTTTAAATTTAGTTTCCGGGACTTGAAATGAACATTCACAGACCAAACTTTTCTATGGCAGTGCAGGTCAGATCTAGTCCGAATGGAACATACTTGTTAGCAGTCGAATTTTAAAACCGCTTATAAGAAGTCAATTATGTAAAAAAAAAATTGTAAATTTGAGTCTGGAAAGTATGGATTTTTAATTTGGAAATGTGTAGGAACCAAGGAACAAAGAAAATGTCTGATTTTAACTCAATGATGACCCTGTTTTTCAATGTCATGCCTGCATTCTGTAAATATGGAATAACGCATTAGCACACTGATCTGTTTGCTCCGTTGATGTCACTGGAGATATTTTTGGTGGCTTCCACTCCTAAACTGTTAATCATAGAGGTAAAGGCCAGGCTGGATTGATGTGTGTGTGTGTGTGTGTGTATGTGTGACTCTGGGTGTGAGTGTACGGTGGCTGATATGAGGTCAATCACACCGTTGCCGAATTAGTCCTGTGGGTGCGAGCGAATGCTTCTGTCCTAAGAATAAACACCCTTCTGTCATTTCCTCCAATCGCCATGTGATCTAAAACTTGCGGTCCGTTCTCTATTTTTATCCAGAGGTGCTACATTAAACATCCATCGACTGTTTTGTGAGTAGACGGTTTGTCATGGTGCAATTATGCAACGGATCTAACATGAGTTTTGCCAGTGACGGTTAAAACATTTGTCTGCTGTGCATCTTTTGTCTGTTACTCTTGTAAAACAGAAGCTGTTTTGTTGTGAGGGTCGATGCATCTATTTTGAATCACTTCCTTCTGCTCTGTGGCTTTTCAGTTTCCCGTTGGTGTACAAGCAGGACTTGTAGTCCACCTTCACTGTCTCCTCTCTGTCTTTTTATTATTGTTTTTCCTCTCTGTCTGTCTGTTGTTTTCCCTCACAAGCACATGTATCGGCCAAAAGTTTAGACACACGCTAAGTATTTGTTTCAAGAGTTGATGCACCCAAACATAATTTATTCTTTCATATTATACACATTAAATGGCTGATATTATTATTGTTATTATTATTATTAAGTTTGGTTTATCTTGCAAAATATAATTAAAGATTCACTTTTTGTCTTTTTATCATAAGTAGAACAGTGTACAGCATTTACTCAAGTTGTTTAAAAGAAATTTTAAATCTAGCTTATTCTGAGTGCTAAAAACAAGGGGAAAAATTTATTTTGTTCAAAAACATGTAATTCAACTTGCTGTATATTACGTAAAATGCTGATTTGCAAAATGTTTATTTTAATATTAAAGTATAGCATTGACTGTATAATATTTTTTAAATAATTTTGACTTTTTATTTTATTGTTTTTCCAAAATCTAAAAATATTTTGCTCTGTGGCTGTTTCCCTCCTCTGTACAAGTAAGACTTGTACTCCACCTTCACTGTCTCCTCTCTGTCTACACTGTAAAAACAAAAAAAAGTTGATTCAACTTAAAATTTTAAGGCAACCAGCTTCAGGACATTTTTGAGTTTACTCAACATAAATCGAGTCAAGTGCAGTACTTGGGTTGAAATTTGAGTCAACTCAAAAAAGCTCTGCAACAAGTTGCCTTACAATTTTGAGTTGAGTCAACTTTTTTTTTTACAGTGTACTTTAATTTTTCCTCTTAGTCTCTATACACACTAATTGGCCAAACACGCACTGAATTTATGTTTCAAGACTTGCAGAAAGAAATATAGTTCCTTGATATGATAACTGAAAAATAGTAGATATTTGGTCTAAGTAATAATTAATTATATGAATAGAAATGCATTAAACACTTAGAATTGTATTTAGTAACAGCACATTATGACCAACATATGATATGAAAAAATGGAGATTCATTCATATAATCTGCTAAGGATTTAAATGAGCAGTATTATTACAGTTTTCATATTTTTAAAGATATGTTTTGGTTTTGGGGATTTTTTTGGATTTATATATTTTTACTGACATATCGAGTAAATGTTGTGAAATAACTTTTAAATTTACTCATGTAATGGCAGAGCTGACTTTTTAGCAGCCATTATTCAAGTGTTCAGTGTCACACAGTCCTTCAGAAATCATGAGCCGATATGGTGCTTAAAACAAACAATTATTAATATCAATGTTGAAAATAACAGTTCTGCTTTTTCTAGAATCTTTGATGACTATAGAATAAAATCAGCCTTTATTTAAACTAATAATATCTTGTAACATTAATAATGTTTTTACTGTCACTTTTATATATTTCATACTAAACAAAAGCATTAATTTTACTGTATTGGCTGATGTACATTCACATTTTCATCAGTTGTGTCCTGTTTGTTTTGTGCCATGCTGAACTGCCTGTGGGTCAAACAAAGAAAGTGTGTTTGTGTGCAGTCGGTTAACCGCTCACGTGCGGACCACTCTTCTCCCTCACTCATTACATAATCCAGCAGTCTGAAGCTCAGACCTTAATGTGCAGCTTCATTTTTCCCCCTTTTTAGCTCCCCTTCCTTCTTATCAGACCTTTGCACGGTTTACTTGCACCCTCCCATACATGACCCAGCCATGACATTGCTAAAAAAAAAAACATTGTTCCTGGTAGAATAAGAACGAGCTGTTTTGTTTTCTTTGTCTGCGACTGGTGGAAGTAGGAGGACTCAGCACGTGCCGCTGTCTGAAAGCACCGCCCACGACTCCTCCCTCCTCCTTTCTGATTGGTCAGAGTGTTGTGTTTACCTTGAAGCTCCGCCCCATGTGTTTCAGCATTGCCCTTTCAGCAGAAACACAGAAGCTTCACGTTTTTTACTTTTAAAGATCACATGTTGAATGATTCTTTAAGCTTGAGTTTGTTTGTTTTATTCGCACCTGTGTGCGAATAAGGTTTTGTCTCAGAAATGGGGTTGGAAAAGCAGCCTGACTGGATTGCCACCTTGTTTTCTGGGTTTCTCAGGTCACCGCAGCCGTCTACTGGACAGACCACAATGGTGTCACCACGGAGCGAGACCACGCCGATTCCTGTGCCCACACAGGTGCGAAACTACCAGCGGATCAAGCAGAACCTCTCCAGCAGTCCAACCACAACACTTTATGGCTCTCCCAGGTAAGACACCCAACAATGGGAATATGTAACTTAGTTAAATTGCCTGCTGAATGTGTACGTTTTTATGTTGCCAGCACATATGACATGATTTGTCTCATTAATTTTGGCTAATTATTTTCTAAACATATCTCTTCATGTGAAGGGCAAAATCCATTGTGATTAATAGAAACAGAAATAAGTTTTTTAATCATTCTTAAATTAAGCAGCAAAATGATTATGACTTATGTTTTCTGAAACATGTATGAAATTAACTGATTCTATTTTTTTTTAAACTAAGAAAAATACCTACCAGTGGAATCAGAAAAATAAACTTATTTAGTGGATTTTTCCTACCCTATTGTTCTGGTGTGTGATTGTTTTTGTGCTGGCATTTTGATTTGTTTATTCATTAACAAACGTGACATTAAAAATATCGCACACACCTATCCTATTGGAAGACACTTTTTGGTTTTAATTGTGAAGTTTTAATAAAAAAATTTAAACAAACATTATTGTAAATTATAATATATAAATTATAAATAATATTACTCTATTATTTTGCTTCTGAAGTTAATGTATCACAAATGTATAGATGTTTATACTATTAAAAAAAAACCTGCAGCGTGTCTTTATGAACGGGTGTTTTGGGTGTTCAGGCAGAGGTTTGGCAGTGTCTGGAGATTATGACGTTTGCTCCGTCTCCTATTAGTCATGGCAGACTTAACAGCTGCTCGGCCTACTTCACTTTGACCTGCCCTGTGTCTCCAAAAGTAATTAAGCTCATCATGGCGGCGGTGCTGTCCTTGTGCCCACGGCCAGGCTGGTTCCCATTATCTCAGACTGTTAGTCAGCTCGGGCTCCATACTCGTTAAAACCCCCCTGGCACTGTTTTAGACCTGATTTATGAATAATAATTGTCTCATAGGTGACAATCTGTATATGTGGGCTGATTTTGGGGATGTCATTTAGCTTGTTTATGGATTGCATGGGAATTTTAAGTATCTCTCTTTTGTCTAACCTTTCATAATTTTGGGGGCGGTTTTTCAAATATGATAATATTCAAATATGAATATTGAGTTTTAAGGAAGATTACAAAATACAGCGACACTGTTTTTGCTAAATGTTATTTGCTCCTATTAACAGTTAATGTGATGAATCACACCTCTTTTTGGACACCTATATGAAATTAAGCAGAACTGGCCTCACACGTGCACACAAATCTCCTTTAGATCAGTTAGTCAAAAATCATTGAGCAATGGTTGCTTAAGTACAGTTTACACTTTAATTCTGTGCTATGAAATGCAATTGTAAGGTTGTCCAAATACCATTATAATGTAATTCTTTGTCTGTTTTTATGGTCACAGGTCAGGCACAGTGCGGCGCTCCAACACAAGCCCCATGGGCTTCCCTAAAATGGTGTCTGGGTCCCCAAGCCCTGCAGATACTGTCCAAACAGTGGGGCGACGTCTCTCTACTGGCAGCTCCCGGCCCTACTCCCCCTCTCCACTGGGTAAGAGTCCCCGCTGTCATTCCTGCCATGAGTGTACTGGAAAAAAATATATATTTTAAAGGCTGACGTGTCTCAACATGCCCATTTTATGAGCGTCTGTCTGTGTTTGTGTCCCCCAGTGGGCACGATTCCTGAGCAGCTCGGCCACTGTTGTTGTGGTCACCCTCAGAGCCACGAACCGCGCAGTCGCAGCTCTTCCGGTGGTGAGTTTATTACCTACAGCACTACTGTTTTCTCTTCAGACTGGTACCACTAACAGACCCAGAAACTCCAGCCACAGTAGCTTCCTCCCGCTGGCTGTGTTATTTGGTCTCCATTTTGCTTGTTATGACTGACATCTTAACAAGCGACCTGGAACAATGCAGGTTGTCTTAACATTAAATAGTGAGAAACACGTGAACTCGATGGTTGTGACTAAATGGCAGACAAACTCAGTGACCTGCTGTAATACTTTTGAGTTCACTGAAGTTTTATGGTGCATAATTATATACTGCAGTGCCACCTAGTGGTAAAATCATGTGCAATCTTGTGTGCCATAGCAACAGTCTGCTGTTGAAGTCAACATGAAATCAAACTTTAGGCTGATAATGAAATTTTTTAAATTTTGCTATTAGCTGCTAACAATATCTGCTTTTGTTTCATTGCAACTTTAAGTGATTTACAGTTAAATCAGACTATTTATGTTTGTTGTAGTCAGGGTTGGGAAAAAATACATTGAAATGTATTTTAAAATAAAATAAAAAAATACCTTAATTTTAGGTATATCAAAATGAACTACAAAATACAGCAGTCACAATGTGTATCAAAAAAAAAATATTTAAAAATACTACAAAATACTTTTACAAAGGAGCATGACATTTCTTTGCAAATCCTCCATCAATTAGACCTATTCGATCAGTCCCTTCCCCATTAAACTGACTTAGTAAAGTAAACAATGTTTAATAGCAAATGTGTCCAGTAAAATTGCCATCATTTCTGTACAATGATTATTCAACCTCTTAACATTTTAAAAGGGTGTTAAATAAAGAGTTACTTTAAATTTTTTGTTCACAGAATTTTTCAGAAATCTATTTTTTTTGCTACTGAACTCTTCAATATACAATGTAAAGACTGTATTAGGAGTTTTTGATTATTAAATATTTGTGTTTCATATGTTGTGACATCTTAAGGCTTACATCTTTCCTCTTCATTAACTATACAGTGGACCTACTGATCAACTACAGGCATTTGAAACAGCGAATGAAGTATTGTAGGAATCGCCACTGTAGGACTTATTTTTATGTTGTTTGTTTTAACGACAAACATTTGGCATCAGCAATCCATCCAAAACTACTATTATTTGTACAGTATACTCTTTCTCCTACGATTTTTTCAATTCTTTTTTAAATGGAAGAGTCAATAACATCCAAAGCACCAATCAGAGCGTGCATTTATATGTCTTGATGTAGATTTCTTACAAAGTATTTTACAGTATTTTAAAAATACAAGACACTAAAGTATTTTGATACAAAATATTAAGCCATTTTCATCAGCCCTATCAAATACAAATGACAAAATACCATTTTGTATTTAAAATACGTATTTGAAATACATATATCATAAATACTGCCCATCCCTGGTTGTAGGTTCCCCTGTGCCATTCTCTCAGTTACTGGGCGCTCGTCTTCAGAGTGTGCCAACACTGACTGACATCTACCAGAGCAAGCAGAAGCTCCACAAGCAGCTGTCTGACCCGGTGCACCCCACCTCCTCCGCCTATCCCAGCAACCACTCTCCTCAGCTCGGCCGGCCCGCAAACCTCGGCACCTCCCCAACCAAACACCTTGGCTCCTCCCCTCGCACCTCTGATTGGCTGACAAAATCACCGCTCCCCACCATCATTGGCTCTCCAACTAAGGTCAGTTTTATGGGAGTAACTAACAGTTACGGGATACAATGAGGTGGTATTATTCTTCTGGCAGTTCATCCACAGCTAATTAGAATGAACAAACTAGTTTCAGCAGACCATGAATAACCCCAAAACTCAAGACGAGTCTTTGTGCAACAATATTATGGACATTAATAATGTTTTTTTTTTTACTGATATAGGTAACAGCTCCATTTAAAATCCCTAAAACTCAAGCCTCTTGCAACCTCATGGCCCTGGCCGACAGCCCCATCCTGAACAAGACTCTGATGGATGGACGTGATCTTTGTGCTCATCACTGCACAGCATATCCCAGCAGCAGACAGCATGCACCAGAGGCCAGCAAGACTTCCTTTGGCAGGTGTGTAAACCCTTGTCACATTTGATGATGTTTAAAAAACAAACAAACAAATATATATATATATTTATTTTTAATGTCTAAATATCGATAACATCTATCATATGCATGTTTTCGTTTTCGAGTTAAGGGCAACTGTTTCCACCATTTTTCCAATATAGCATATTCTGAAAGATCATATGAAAGACTGGAGTAATGATGATAAAATTTTACTTTTCTACAAAGGAATAAATTCTATTTAAAAATATATTAAAAGATTAAAAGTTATTTTAAATATATAAAATAGTTATATTGTAAATTGTGAAAATGCTTTACAATATAACAGTTTTTATCATTTACTTTTTTTTCTCAGATTGGCATGTTTTTCTTTCAAATTTCAAGATATACAGTAAATGTATCATTAAGCCCATTTTATAAATTCTAAATGCATGAAATAACAAGCCGAACCTGTTTATTCTTCAGGTCTGTAAGCGCTGGCAGACTGTCTGAGCCTCCGGTACGGATCACCCTAGGAGGACAGCCATACCAGGGCAGCACAGACAGCCTCAACACAGAGAGACCCATGGACACAGGTAGACCAACTTTTCATAAAAATATCATTTTATTTCCTACGTTCCTTCTGAAAGCTTCTCCATGAAGTGTCTGCTGGTGTTTGCATGTGTTTTATGACCCCTGTGTGTTTATCCCTCTTTAGCCCCGGCCGGGATGTGTGCTTTGGCAGGAGGCGGAGGGAGTCCTCGCACCGTCGTGTTCACAGTGGGTTCACCCCCCAGCAGCAGCACCCCTCCAACCTGCAGCCATCTGGCCTCTCGCCCACGCGCCACCTCAGGTGAGGCCTTTAGCTCATACAGCACTGATAATATGTATTTTGATTATGCTAATTATAAAAGAATATTAATGAAGTGATGTATACTATATGTATGTATGTATGTCAGGGTTTCCACTCTAAGCCAAATGTCAAATTCTTTGACTTTTCCCTGATTTACACTCACTGAAAAGCTAAATTTGCCTATCTACCTTATTTTTCAATTAAGAGCAGCACACCCATTTATTTTTTCAGCAAAACAAAACAACTTATGCTGCTTTTATCATATTGTTTTAATATATTTGATTGCCAGTTGACAAACGGGATAGGAATAAAATAGCATGGAAAAAAACAAACCATAACAATAAGTAAAACATGAAATAATGGAATTTAAAAAAAAATATATATATATATATAAATATATATATATATATATATTTTTTTTTTATTATTATTTTTTTTCTTTCATAAAGTCAAACAATGTTGTTAACAATAAAGTAAAATGACAAACAAAAATCCATGATATTGCATGACTTGGACAAAAAAATAAAATAAAATTCCCCGACTTTTAATGTCTGGAATAGACCTTTTAAAATTCCACAAAAGTTCAGAAATTCCATAACCTGGTATACATATATGTGTTTGTTTATGTTTCTTTCCATAACAACTAAAAAGTAGAAAATATATTATGACAATTAATCTTTAACAAGTTTGAAACAAGTCAGAGAGTCTGACATATGTTCTAGCTATTCTATTTTATAATGTATTTTAACAATTCTGGCCTTTTTCTCTTGACTTTAAATAAAATGTCAGAATTGTGAAGGCACAAGTTGCAATTTTTTGTGAAGTCGCAATTTATTTTTATCCTGTAGCAGACACTGGCTTCAACATGTATGAAAATATCAAAAGTATTTAAATGTCAAAATATGCTGTAATGGGAATTTTTTTTTTGTTTGTTTGTTTTTTTTGTAAAAAAAATAGTTTAAAACAGGTTATTTAGATACTCCATTTAGCTAAAAAAAAAAAAAAAAAAAAAAAAAAAAAGACTAAGAAATTTTGTTTTGTATATTTGTGTATTTTATATATGTTTGTATTTATATACATAATAAATATGCACAGTGCACATATTGAACATACATATTGTATATACATAAATACCAATTTTTATTTTGCATGCAATTAATCGTTTGACAGCCCTATTTGAAATGTTCTAACCCAGCTCAAAGGAAGATAAGTATCTTGTCTTTGTGGCAGTTTTTCCTGCTCATTAAGAGCTAATTCAAGACACCTTCACCTTACAAATAGCTGTTGAATACAAAATTGCTACAAAATGCACATCATATTTTTCTGAGAAAGTGTGCTAAAGCAAAACAGGCATTTGGCAAAGCAAGCCTTGGCCTTGAGTAAATAAGATGTTGTAACAGATGTAATAAGCAAGGAGCGTGTGTGTGATTTGAGCGTACCTGTGTGTGTTTACAGTGGGCTCCAACAGCTCTGCCGGTTCGCTCTGCTCTACCAGTGGTAAGGTGTACATGGGCTCTCCTCCAGGCATGACCATCGGCAGCTCTCCACCCGGAGCAGAAGCAGGACCCAGCAGCCTCCGTTATGTCCCGTACGGCACCTCTCCACCCAGCTTGGAGGGCTTCATCACCTTTGAAGCTCCAGAACTGCCAGAGGAGACGCTGATGGAGGTGAGAGAGCTGGCTGCTGCTGCAGGAGACATCATGGCTTTCATTTAAAAAATGACTCACATATCAGTTTGGTGAATAAATATAAAGAAAATGCTAAAAGCTTCGATCAGAGTTGTGTTAAATGTTACAGCTAAATCACTGCATTTAAAATATAACTTAACAAATAGATACAAAATTTGGGCCTAGATAAATATTACATTTAATGGCATATGAACAAATGATGGAATGAACAAATAATATTTTTCAATAATTATTTAATATCTGCCAAAACTACTTTAAAAAAAAATCTCTATTTCAGTCTATTTCAAGCCCTGTGACACATTTACACAGACGACAGGTGTCAATTGGCAGCATTGTTATAATTAACTAAAGATAAACTATTAAAAAGCTGAGTATTTAGTTTTGTATTGTAGACTCTATCGTAGCTTTGAATTAGTTGTTACGTTTATACTTTCAATTTAATTTCAACTTTATCCAAAGGTAACATTTCTTTCATTTTTTTTAAACAAAATATTTTAGATTGGCTCTCTTACTTTTTTTAAACTAACTGGGCTGAAAAAAAATATATATAAATATTAGAAAACAAAGTTAAGATTGCTGAAATTGAAATTGCTGAAGCTGAAATTAAATAAGTAAAATCCAAAATAAAAATACAATCCAAATACAAAATAAAATAGAAAATATTATATCTAAATAGATATATTAAACAAAAAAATGTAAAAAGAAAAAATGTAAGAAGTACATTGCAAAATTACTACAATTATAACTAAATATGAATCGTAATAATAACAATTTAAACAAATCAAAGGATAATAAAAGGCATAAAAGGACACAGTTAAATATAATTTAGCCCATAATAAATGTAAATTATTTTTAAATATCACTAAACATTTTAGAAGGTTAATAATATACTACATTTTAAATGGAAAAGAAAATTACATTATGTAAATAAATTTATCCATGTATGTTAATAGTATGTATGAAAATAAATCATTAAATAATGCTATCTGATTGTTAAGTGTGACGTCACGCGAAGCAGCTTCCAGGTCACGATCACAATATACAGTTGAAATCAGAATTATTAAACGTTAATTATGAAATGTTTTTTTCTTTTTTAAATATTTCCCAAATTATGTTTAACAGAGCAAGGAAGTTTTCACAGTATGTCTGATAATATTTTTTCATCTGGAGAAAGTCTTATTTGTTTTATTTCGGCTACAATAAAAGCAGTTTTTAATTTTTCAAAAACCATTTTAAGGTCAAAATTATTAGCCCCTTTAAGCAATATTTTTTTCGATAGTCTACAGAACAAACCATCGTTATACAATAACTTGCCTTATTACCCTATCCTGCCTAGTTAACCTAATTAACCTAGTTAAGTCTTTAAATGTCACTTTAAGCTGTATAGAAGTGTCTTGAAAAATATCTAGTAAAATATTATTTACTGTCATCATGGCAAAGATAAAAATAAATCAGTTATTAGAAATGAGTTATTAAAACTATTATGTTTAGAAATGTGTTGAAAAAATCTTCTCTCCGTTAAACAGAAATTGGGTAAAAAAATAAACGGGGGGCTAATAATTCAGGGACTTTAATAATTCTGACTTCAACTGTATATAACCATGCCTAATATCCGATGGCCAGAAAGTGATTAATTTTTTATAAATTGTTAAAATATTGGTGTCTGTGATGCAGCAAGTCCACACCATGATTTTAAATGAAATTCACTTTAATGTGTGATATGACTAAAAAGTGGCCATAAACGAATATAATCAAAAGAGTAGCGGTTTGGACCCGGAATCAGTATTTCATACGTCACGACTTAACAAGCCGATAATAGCATAATAATATGACATGATATGATATGATAGTGTAAGACTACAAAAACACTGGTGAACTGTTTAAATATGGTAAATAGGACATGTAGCACATGACTTCATCCTGTAACACAAACACAATAGTGTGCACTAGATAAAGCCATTCTTAAGAAACACTAACAAACAGGTGTGTGTTGTGTTGTGTTTTTCAGCGCGAGCACACAGACACACTGTTGTACCTGCGGATGATGCTGTCCTTCACGGACTGTGTGCTGGAGATCGCCGTTCTGCGGGCCGGAGGGCCTGATCTGGGTGCGTCAGCGGCTTCTCTCTATCCTCCTCAGGACAGTGTGGTGGTGGATCAGATCAGTCAGCTCAGCAGAGAGTGGGGGTAAGAAGAGTAGCATACACACACTCAGTCACACATCTTAAACAATGAGGCTGAATCCTGTGTGTGTAATGCTTTGGTGCTCCTGATGTGTCCCGCAGCCAGGTGGAGCAGCTGGTGTTGTATATGAAAGCAGCTCAGCTTCTGGCCTCCTCGCTGCACCTTGCCAAAGCCCAGATCAAATCTGCCAAACTCAACCCGTCCACTGCCGTCAAACAGGGTGAGCAGATCTACATCTGATCTGCAAAACATGTGCAAATCTGTCCTGTTTAGTTAGTTTCTTCAGAGGGAAAAACAATGACTAACATTTATTTTTACCACATTACTGAGCAGAGGCTTGAAAAACTCTTAATACATTAGAGAAAAATAAAGTAAATAAAAAATTGTTAAAAAAAAAATATTACAAATGACTAGAAGTAATAAAAATAATCGGCGTTAAAGTGTGAACCCTTAACAGAGACATAATATTCCATAATAAGTAGTGGTGTGTGATATTTATCGTCTGATAATATTGTAATTTTTTTATTACTTTTTTTTAAAAATAAGCTGATATTATAAAATATGTGCATGTTTTTAAGAAAACCTATTAGAATGACTGTATAATTCAAGCTATGAAAGAAAAAATGATCTCTTTATGGCTTTAAGTTTTATATATAATAACATGCATGTTTTCTCTGTGAATGTCAGTGGTGAAGAGTCTGAACGAGCGCTACAAGAGCTGTATTTCCCTGTGCCGTCGCCTCACAGACAAACTCAACCACTTCTTCTCTGACAAGCAGCGCTTTGTGGACGAGATCAACAGTGTGACAGCAGAGAAGCTCATTTATAACCACGCTGTGGAGATGGTGAGTGAAGACCACCAGGACATATTTACTCTGAGCTTGTGTGATTGTCTGAGTGGTTAACATCGCTGTGTGTGTTTCAGGTGCAGTCGGCCGCTCTGGACGAGATGTTTCAGCAGACTGAGGACATTGCATATCGCTACAACAAAGCCTCCATGCTGCTGGAAGGCCTGACAAAGATCCTCCAGGACCCAGCCGATATCGAGAACGTCATCAAATGTGAGTGAATTTTGTGAAACTGAACTAAACTTAATGATTTACATTTCATATTTTCACTTTCAAATGACTCTTAAGATCTGGACTCTTAGGACTCTTCTTTAATGAATTGGTTAATATTTAGAGTCTGAAGTGAATAGTGTGGAGTGTAATTTAAAAAAAAGTTGAAAATTAAATACAATTCTAAAAATAAAAGAACAAATTAAAGGCACAGTACAGTATGTAATTTTTTGCCACTAGTGTATTCACAACAAAGGCATAGTTTAATGATGCTGTGACTGAGTGTGGAATTACGAGAGTTGTCATCTTTATCCTATGGGAAATCATAAATGAGCTAACGAATTCAAAACTTCTTATCATGGCAGTATGAGGCAGAGTAAGGCTAAAAGCAATGCGGCACGAATGCAGTAGAGCTTTTATTATGCCACAGTCAACCGGTTCTGGTTCTTCTGCTCGTGATCATGTGGGGAAGAAGCAACATATAATTTTTTTATCATACTAAATACATTTAAAGGTTCAATAATAATGCTACTCTGTGCAGTCTAATAATACACACAACACATTAAAATGTATTTGCTGTTTCCCTATTTTCTATAAAACCAAACCGGAAATTGATGGCGTGTGGCATCATTAGCACGGCTACACTGCCAGGGTTTCTGCAGGTTTCATCAAGTCAAATTTAAGACTTTTTAATACCCTTTTAAGACTATTATAAATTAAATTTAAGACTTACAGTATACATGGCTAAACACTTTTCACAGATTTTTGATAATGTCTTGTTGGGCCAATGGAATTTTTTTTTTTTTTGCTTGCCACAAAAATCAAATGTAGTTATTTCTTAGCCACATATTTTAATGTGTCAAAATGAGAAAACCTGTTTTTATATATATATTTTTTGTGTAGACACTTTTTTTTTACATAAATGTTTTTTTTTTTTTTATGACACGTTTAACATTGTTAAAAGTATATTTATTAAAGAGAAAATTATATGAATAATCAAAAATATATACAGTATTTGTTGACTTTTGGTCCAAATGGATTGAGTCTAACTCCTATTCAACCTAATGTGTTTCCGTTATAAAACCTTAAGTTTCATATCTATTTATAAACATTATGCCCACTCCCCCTTACTTCTGTAAATAGTTTTTGTATAAATGGCATATCATGTAAAGGGATATGTTGCTCTGTTATTATCATGAGTAATTGTGTAACTATTTTTATTTTAGGGATTTTAATTTGGAGAATTAATCTCTTTGCAATAAAAAACATAAAAAAAAAAAAAAAAGTTTTATTGAGATGGATTGTTGGTGATTGGACGGATTTTAGCCCGATTGGGTAGCTTTACTTGGACAGAGGAAATTTAAGACCTGTTTAAAATTATTTAAGACCTACAACACAACATTTTTGTGAATTTAAGACTTTTTAAGGTCTAAAATATAGTTTAGAAAATTTAAGACATTTTAAGACTTTTTAAGACCCCGCGGACACCCTGACTGCACACAGTCCGTGTAACTAGTTAAAATGGCTTATTTCTTTGGATTTTAACATTCTTTGAAATATTTGGGATAATGCAAGTACACACATCTGCAAAATAGTGTCCTTTGGATATTTTAATGAAAAAATCTTACATATTGCGCCTTTAAATCTATATATAAATATTCAACAAAACTATACAAATGAAAAAAAATATTCATTCATTCATTTTCGGCTTAGTCCCTTTATTCATCAGGGGTCGCCACAGCGGAATGAACCGCCAACTTATCCAGCATATGTTTTACGCAGCGGATGCCCTTCCAGCCACAACCCAACACTGGGAAACACCCATACACTCTTGCATTCACACACATACACTACGGCCAATTTAGCTTATTCAATTCACCTATAGCGCATGTCTTTGGACTGTGGGGGAAACCGGAGCACCCGGAGGAAACCCACGCGAACATGGAGAGAACATGCAAACTCCACACAGAAATGCCAACTGACCCAGCCGGGGCTCGAACCAGTGACCTTCTTGCTGTGAGGCGATCGTGCTACCCACTGCGCCACCATGACGGCTGAAAAATTCCTGAAAATAGGAATATTCAGAACAACTTAACAGAAACGACTAAAAGCATGTAACATAAATATAATGAAAACTATCAAATGTATATATAAAGCAAATTCAAAATACTGAAAAATATTAAATAGAACATAAACACTTCTGGAATGATTATAACATCTGCAGAATAAATAATGTTATGTTCATGTGCAAACGATTAATTCTGTGTTTTTGTTTTACACAGACAAGGCCAGTGTGGACCGGAGGATCTCAGCTTTGTGTTACTGCACCGTCACCCTGTACGAATAAAGAGCGCAAACTGTAAACAAACATGCTCTCACTCCAGGGACCATCATCTTCTCCAACCACAGAGAAGAATAAACCAATCCCTTGTTTTCTTTTCGTAGCAGTCGAAGCACTTTCAGTTCCTTTTGATTTCTTCGATCACAAGCAACAGACCAAGTATTATGTTTTTTTTGCTGATGACATTTTGAGAAGGACGTGCACAAGTTCACTACCAAAGATGAAAACCATTTGGATCCATCTTCTCTTTTTACAACTTTTAAGAACACAAACCGAAGGGATTTTGAACTGGGAATCTTTAGAGGCCCAACAATGAACATCAATGCAAATCAATTCATTCTGTTGTTTTATACTGCACTCTACTTGCTCTGATTATTTATTGGTTTTAAACATGTATATACGCTAGTGTTATTGATGAAAGTGTTGATAGACAACATGACGTTGATTTGAATGTTGGACTGTAATTACCGGTACCACACAAATACGCAGTCACACGGTTAGGAGGAATCTGTAGTATTTACAAAATCAGCTTTGAAGCAAATGCACTTTATTGAGGCAGACGTGGAAAAGAGACGCTCGTCCCAGCGTTTGCTCCGGTATCTCCATATCGAAAATAAATACTCAGAGTATATCCAGAAGGCCGTGAGCACACTGGCGTCACATGAAAGCCTCGTTGTGAAATCATCCATAATGGTCAAAAATACTTGAGTAGTTACTTACTTTTTGATTCATCCGTACTGAAAAGTTTTTTTTTATGTTGATATTAATACTGTAGCTTTTTTTAACCACCGCGTGTGCGCTGTAAATACTGTACATTCTGCATGTGTGTTTTTTATTTTGGAGTGAATGAGAGCGAGCGCTGCGCGTGATTGAAGAAGGCGGACGCTGCACCGTCCCTCAAATTAAAGAGCACAAAATATCCTTCTTTTTTTGTAGATGGCGACAACTTCCACACAAACTTCTCACAGAAAATTCTCACTTTGCATGGCAGCTCTCGACGAACACCTGTGTTTGAGGATATATACTGACTTTGTGAGGTAAACAGGATCAAGCGCAGCCCACTGCCAGGCTCTGCTTTCCTCCCTTCATCCACATGCAGTGTTTGTGCTACCGCACTTCCCAGGTGCTCCAGCGTCCAGTTTCAGGATCCCCAAGACCCGAAAGCATGACATTTGAGAAGTGTACATGATCTGAACACCTCGCTCCCTCTTTCCTTCACTCTGCCTCTGTTTTTTAATCTTTATAATGTGAGCCTACAACGCCTTTACTGTACAGAAGGAGAAGGCCGATGTTCATTCTGACACCCAAATCATGCATATCTGTAGTTGTAGGACTGAGGAGAACTGTGTACAGATCACCCGTTAGACAAAACTAGTTCCTGTGGAGCATTAGAATGTATTTGCCCTACGTTTAGCACCTTTCCGACAAAACAAAAAAAAAAACACTTTTTTTCCAGCCTATCACAAGCTGACACGCTCATGGCCGACGCAGCCTGAAGGTCCATGTTCCCTTGAATTCAAATGTTGATGTTTTAAATGTTTTAAACGATGTGTGTGTTTTACCAAGGGCATCTGTGTTGTCTGAAACTGTAGAAATACAGCTTTTGTTTATTAAACAGATTGATTTTATCCTGTTATCCGAGTCTGGGATTATGTGATTTGTTATAAAGACTGTGTTGAAAGTTTGTGACGCAACTAAACATGCACATAATATAACAGAGCAAAGTGCTTTTTTAATAAGTAGAAAATACACAAACTGGTTTCACATTGGATATTGCAGGGGCAGAAGAGGGGTGAATTATTTTCTACCAAAGGCTTACTTTGTTTACTTGAGAGCAGGGCATAATCCTGGATGGAAAATATGGATGGGAGGGTGAAAATGTTCATGCTTAGATAACTTTACTAACACAATGGATATTAAAGGAATAGTTCACCCAATAATGAAAAGGTTCCAAACCTGTATGAGGTTTTTTTTCTTCTGTTGAACACAAAAGAAGATATTTTAAGGAATGTTAGTAACCATTGACTTCCATAGTATGAAAAACAAATAGCATGAAAGTCAATGGTTTCCAACATTTTTCAAAATAACTTATTTGGTGTTCAGCAAAAAAATTTAAATTAAAAAAATCTAACCGGTTTGTGACAAGTAAAGGGTGAGTAAATGACAAATGAAAACTTTTAGTTTTGGGTGAACTATCCCTTTAATGTTCACAAAATGTACAGTTATAATTCCAACATATAATTTGTAATGGCTATAATGAGAATTGTATTGGTTTTAATGGAAACTGTGATGGTTCCTGTGGGTCTTTACTCTCTACTGTTAATTTGTT